>CAUYLG010034704.1:0-13460 GCA_963573385.1 Cacajao melanocephalus | reverse complement strand
GCCCGGCTAATTTTTTGGTATTTTTAGTAGAGACGGGGTTTCACCGTGTTGGCCAGGATGGTCTCGATCTCTTGACCTCGTGATCCGCCCACCTCGGCCTCCCAAAGTGCTGGGATTACAGGCGTGAGCCACCGCGCCCGGTCCTGTTTTTTTATTGTTTCTTGTCAGTAAAAATACATATTTTACACTGAGTATATGACTGTAATTATTCTGAACCAAAAGAGCTTTACAAAGGAAACATAAATGTATTTTATTCCATATGTTGCACTATTTTTTCTCCTGTATTTGGTCATTCAGGCAGAAACCAATTTCTTTACTGATTTATCAAGTTCTTTCAGCTCTGTGCTTGGATCCTTAAGCATGTTCCTGTGGCAAAATGGATCTGGAGGGCGATCCATTTTCAGCAAGAAGGTGAAAAGGACTCTGAACTCCCTCTATGAATGACCCACCTACGTTTTCTTTTCCTATTTAATCACCCTAATTTTCCTTCTCTTTTAATCTCCAACAATCTCCCCCAACAGTCTCAAAGACCTATTTTTCTTCCCAGCCAATGACTATATTAGCTTCCACTTTCTTTTGTCCTCCTTCTGAGGCACAATTCAGGACTACAAGGCCTGGGGTCCACCCTGGATACAGAACTTTTAATTCCCCCAAGGAAATGGGTCAGTTAGCTTCCTCTGCAGTGAAAACACTCTCTCTCCCCAGGGCCCCAAGCAGCGTAGCCAGCCTTTTGTTTTTCAAAGATTATTCCAAGTACTACTCAATGAGAATAAGATGCATGAAGGTCTGATTCATTCTTCAACATTCCTGTACATACTATTCATTGCTTGACATCTCAAAGATATCTTCTACCCCTTCTGTCATCTTTCTTCTAGGACTCTCCATTCTCTTACTCTGGCCTTTGAATCCACACAGCTCTGGGCTCTGAGTTAAAGCATTAGAACACAACAGAACATAAAGAATATAACAGTCCCTACTGGCACCTTTCTCTTTTCTTTTCTCCCTCTCCCCCTCCCCCATCCCCCTCCCCACCCCTCCCCTCCCCTCCCCTCCCCTCCTCTCCCCTCCTCTTCCCTTCCCTTCCCTTCCCTTCCCTTCTTTCTTTCTTCCTTTTTTTTTTTTTTTTTTTAACGGAATCTTGCTCTATCACCCAGGCTGGAGTGCCGTGGCACTATCTCGATCTTGGCTCATACAACCTGCGCCTCCTTAGTTCAAGCGATTCTCCCTGTCTCAGCCTCTCCAGTAGCTGATATAACAGGAGCCCGTCAGCACGCTTGGCTAATTAAAAAAATTTTTTTTATAGTGGAGACGGGGTTTCACTATGTTGGTGATACGCCCACCTCAGCCTCCCAAAATGCTGGTGTTACAGGCGTGAGCCACTGCGCCCAGCCTGCTGCGAACCTTTCTTATAGTTTAGGCAGAATGCAGATAACAACTTAATAAAGAGGACTTAATTCTGCTGGCACCATAAGCTCACTGTTGGTACCTCATATATGTTGATTGTTTTTATCGATCTTTGTTATTAATGTGATTATGTTTATTACGACTAGTGCTGTAAGAACAACTCATCTCTGAATTTTCTACCCAGCCATTTTGCCTGGAGGGTATTTCTTGCCTAATTCTCTCCTCCCCTTTCAATTACTGTCTGTATCCTAACCCAACCCACCCACTCCAGCAGCCCTAGCCATCTCAAAACAGTTAGGTGGATTCTGAATTCTGTAAGGTGCTTTTTGCTACCGTCCATTCTATTGATGTTGATTTACCTCTAGCACCTTGCTTTGTTGGAAGCTTTATGGGCCTCCACCAAGAAGGAAGCATAAAAAAGTGATCATCATATTAATGTATAATGCTTGGTGGGGGGAAAAAGGGGAAGTGAGCAGGGACTGTAGGTCTATATAAGTTATTATGTTGCTAGGCTGTGCAGAATAAATTGGAAGGAATTCAGTGAGTGACATGAAAAGACATGGTTTCCTCTCAATGTGCTGTAGATACTCTACCTGTATCATATAAACAGGAATCTCCTTGATTGTGAAGAATATCTGGGAGAGGATTATGCCAAGAAAATCAATAAAATGTAGACAAGACAGAAGGACTTGATGATTTTTTTTCTGTTTTAGTATAAATCGGCTTTCCTGATTATAAAATATGTGTACTAAAAAAAGTTTAGAAAATACAGAAAAACACAAAAAAGAAAATCAACTTAAACTTACTATCCAGGGATAAGATTGTTACTAACATAATGGAGTGTTTTCCGGTCATTTTTCTTTCTTGTTTTTGTTTCTCATCAATACAAATATACACGTTATCTACACTGAGTATATGATTCTAACTGAATCAGAATTGGAAGACATTTAAAGGGAAAACGATAATTGGTGTGTGTTTATTCAATATTTCATACAATTTTTTTTTTGAGTTGGAGTCTTGCTCTGTTGCTCAGGCTGGATGGAATACAGTGTCGAGATCTTGGCTCACTGCAACCTCTGCCTCCTGGGTTCAAACAATTCCCCTGCCTCAGCCTCCTGAGTAGCTGAGATTATAGGCACACGCCACCACACCTGGCTAATTTTTGTATTTTCAGTAGAGACAAGGTTTTACCATGTTGACCAAGCTGGTCTCAAACTCTTGAACTCAGGTGACCCTCCCACCTCGACCTGCCAAAGTGCTGGGATTACAGTTGTGAGCCACCGTGCCCAGCCTATTTCATACAATTTTTTAATACATTTGGTAATTCAGGTGGGAGTCAGCTTCTTCATTGATTTATCTGGTACTTTCATATTTTATAAATTTGGATTCATTGTTCATACAGGTTATCATGCTTTTAAGTTGAACATTTTAATAATTATTTTCCCCATATCATCTAATCTTCTTCAAAATTTGACTTAACTGCTGTGTACTATTCCATCAAAGAGAAAGATTGTTATTTATTCAACCATTCTTCTATTTTTACATATTCAAATTGTTCCCATTTTTATTATTATCCTGTATTGCAGTTGTCTAAGCATCTCACTATAAATCTTTATTGTTCTGATTATTTCCTAAGGGTAATTCATGTAAGTAGGAGTTTGGGATCAGTGGATAGGATAGAACATTTTAAATGCTTTTAGTTGGTATTAGAAAATTGTCCTCCAGCGATTCCAATATACACATCCATCTCTCAGATTATTTTAATTAAAAGCAGCAATGAGATCATCAAACACAGGTCCCAAGTGAAGACTTGATTGAATTATCTAGTTTGAATGATTACAATGAACGATAATTAAAACAACTGCCAAATATTCACTTTAGTGGAAACAACACTCCAATGGGAAGAGTTGAACACTAATTGCTTACTCTATGAACTCAATCATATTTATGATTTTATTTAATCTTTTCAACAAGCCTCTGAGAAATAAGCTAATGTTTATTGAGCACCTTCCTCTCCCAGTCTCTCTCCTGGATTCTACGTGTACCATCCATCTTGAGTCCCCATAATGACTTTGTGCTAGAGGTTCAATTCTCTCCATGTTACAGATAAGGAAAATTAAGTAAGTGCCTGAGATCCCCAACAGCCAAATGGTGGTACGAATTCTGAAACCCAAGATTTTTCCAGTGCAACATACTACTTCACAACTATTTTGTGAATTGCAGGCTACTTCTTGGAGTAAAAATCTGTTTAGAAAATGCCCAAATTAGGCTGGGCGTGGTGGCTCACGCCTATAATCCCAGCACTTTGGGAGGCCGAGGCGGGTGGATCACGAGGTCAAGAGATCGAGACCATCCTGGTCAACATGGTGAAACCCCATCTCTACTAAAAATACAAAAAAATTAGCTAGGCATGGTGGCGTGTGCCCGTAGTCCCAGCTACTCAGGCTGAGGCAGGAGAATTGCTTGAACCCAGGAGGGGGAGGTTGCGGTGAGCCAAGATCCTGCCATTGCACTCCAGCCTGGGTAACAAGAATGAAACTGCATCTCAAAAAAAAAAAAAAAAGAAAGAAAGAAAATGCCTGAATTTTGTCTAGCCATTAAGAAATATTTTATGGACTTTCCAAGGAGTGTTTTCCTCTTTTTGAAAGAGACATTCAGTCATTCCAAGAATTAAGATATCTTACTAATTTTAACTACTAGAAGAGTCTAAGGATATTATATTCAGCAAGAGAATGGAGTTCTGATGTATGAGTTAAAATTAAAAATAAGATACCAACTTTCACAGTTTTAACAATAATTAGTAAATTGGCTTTTGTACACATAACTATTCCCAAAGGTTATATTTGGATAAAGACATTTTATCTTGATAAACAGTACTGAAAATAAAATATTCATGAACCCAACTTTCTGCTTTACAATTCAAGATCTTGAGTGTATAAAGTGTCTATTTATTAAGGCAATATCTCAATACAATTTCAAAATGCATAACATAATCTATTAATTTATAATTAGGAAAATTAGCCCTCATTTGCTCTTGACTGAGCCATTAACTAGTTATCTGAGTTGGCTTACCTTTCTATGCTGGGTATTGCAAGAGCTGTGGGAGAAGAAATGTGCCCAGTTTCTCTAAAATATTTGTTGATTGAAGGAAGAATGACGAATGAAAGTATAAGATTGACCTATGCAACAATTAGTAGAAACAATGCAAGACAGCATATAATTAAACTCTAAATTGCATGGTTCAGGCAGACTTACAGGTGAGCCTGGTATGATGCCATCTATTCCTTATACAGGTTGAACTGGTTGGGAGTGACTTCTCTAGCCCCAGGCTGCCAACTCAGGCATTCCTATTGGCCATGTGTTCTGTCGACCTTTACAGATTAATCACCAGATCCCCCCAAGGCTCGCTATGGACAAGGGTACCATAGGGGGAGAATGATATTTTATTTATTTATTTAGAGACAAGATCTCACTCTGTCTCTCAGGCTGGAGTGCAGTGGTACCATCTTGGCTCACTGCAACCTCTGCCTCATGGGTTCAAGCAATTCTCCTGCCTCAGCCACCTAATAGCTGAAATTACAGGTGCACAACACTCTGCCCAGCTAATTTTTATAGTTTTAGTAGAGACGGGGTTTCTCCATGTTGGCCAGGCTGGTCTTGAACTCCTATGCTCAAGTGATCCACCTACCTCATCCTTTGAAAGTGCTGGGACTACAGGCGTGAGCCACTGTGCCCAGCTGAGGATGAGATTTTTTAAAAAGGAATATTATGGAATCAAGACAAATCTGGGTTTGAATCCAGTCTTAAGCTGCGTTAGCTTGGACAAGTTAATTACCTCTCTAAACCCTAGTTTCTGTGAAAATTGAAAATAATATACACATACTATTTCTCTCTCTCTATATATAGAGAGATATATACACACATATATATAGATATATATACACACATATATATACATATTATACGTATATTTTTTAATATAACCCTTGGTAGGCACTCAATAAACGGCAGCAATATTAGTAAAAGTTTGAGAGGTGAAGCTGGGACAGAGAAATTAAAAACAGAATAGTTCAAGGCCACATCTGTATGCTTGATTTTGTGCAGTCTTGAAGCCCTAGACAAATAGAGCCTGTTGACACTGAATTCCACGTGAGACCACTTTTCTAAGATATCAGATTCTCTAAAACAAGCACAGCCCCCTTTCGTCCTCTATGAAACCCTCACCTTCCTCCATTCCCGCCGTCGGTTCTTCCCCCACCCACTCACTTGTTAGGCTGAGAAAGTTGGATTCTGGAGCTGCCCAGACTCCAGCTGTTTGATATTGTGCAGCAACGGCAGCCAAGAGGGCAGGGGCGCGAGATTCCAAATGAAAGCAAAAACTCAAAGAGAACTGGACCTCAGAGCTTTGATACCAAACTCAGTGGGTAACAGCCTCTGTTAAATTTGTTCAGTCAGCCATTTAGGAGGGAAGAAGTTTCTCACACATCTTGTAAGGGTTTTCAGCAACAGGATGCTTCCATGGAGGGGAATCCATGTTCTGGGGACTGAGCCGGGCAGAATCTAACGCCAAAGCTGCCATTGCGAGCTTTGAGGCAGGTATCATGCTGTCTTGTTTTGTTCTACATGTGTTATTTTCCTTCTCCTTCAAAAGATACCTCGGATTCTCTGAGACTTCTGGCCACAGCATCAGGGAACCAACCAACTATGCCTGACCCTACTCCATCCTACCCCATTTCTTCAAGTCCTGCACTCACAAGCAGAATTTAACAAGGGGGCCCAAGCAGCTCTGCTGTCCTGAGCATGGAGGGAAGGTTGACCAGCCTCTCTGGTCTCAGTGGACCTGCAGGCAGAGCCATGAGGAAGGGAGGAGAATCGACAGGAAGATAGATTCTGGGGCTGGTGGTGTTGTAGGAGCGTCCCTGCCACCTCTCCCACAGAGAATCAGAAACCAGTTATATATTCTTTGCCTTTTATTGGTTGGATTCACCAACTAGAACATGGAATTGTTAGAGGATTGGCGGTCCCAATTTAACAAGTGCCTTGAATACGAACCAATGCCTGGGATAAGGAAAGACTAGGAAAGTTAATCTCATAGTTCGCTGATTTCTAATTATTTAAAAAGCAATATCTATAAGCCTTGTACTTGTTTATCCAGGAGAGATGATGTCCTTCCCTTTCTTTGATGGCTCCCCACTTCCTTTGATATATGGTGCAAGTGCCTCCTGGTCTGGTCCAGCTCAACTCGCTAGGCTGGCTCCTCAGGCCCCACCAAACTGTATCTTGTGCTCCAGCATCTCCTTGCCCTTCCTCAAAGCACCATAATTTCTCATGCCTTCCAGCCTGCCCACTTTATTTCCTTCTGACTTCAACCTTTTCTCCTCTTTTTTACTTATCAAACTCCTACTTAACCTTTCAGACTTTCCTCTAACATCACCTTCTCTAGGAAGACTTACTCAAGTCTTCCCTTCCCAACTTTGATTGTCCGCCAATGAAACACTCTTCTTGCCTTTGTCTGGCATCTGCCTTGAGCATTATAATTATATTATGGATCTAACTGTCTTCTTGCTGAAATATCCTTAAGCACAAAGGCAATGTGTTTTATCTTTGTCCCCTCATGTTTGGCATGACACCTGGCACATGGTGGATGCCCAATATATAAATATATCAAGTGGATGAAGAAGAAACAAAATCAAGTATCCGTATTACAGCAGTTGAAGCCTAATGGATCATCATGGTCCGAAATGTTGAAAGAATACCAGTAACTGATACTGGGCCTGAGGTGGAATTACAGTTTTAAAACTAAATACAGGCCCTTGCCTAAAGCAGGTAAAGCCTGGTTTGTCTTAGATATAAAGTTGTATGTGTATTATACAGTATTTTGCATTTAGATGCGAATGGTATGTTTGAAATGATAGCATATGACTGACTTGTAGCTAAATGTTTTGTTTTTTAGTTTTCCTTTTGAGATAATTATAGTCACATGAATTGTAAGAAACAATACAGAGAGATTCTGTATGCCTTTCATCCAGTTCCCCTGACTATAGCACAATAGCTAACCTAACTATAGTACAATATCTTAAACAATCAACATTGATAAACTCATCAGCCATATTCATATTTTGCCAGTTTTATATGCACACTTATTTGTGAGTGTTTTTATGTTTTAAAAATCATTTGTGGACCTAAAGCAGTCTATAGATTCACCCCTACCAAAATCCCAAAGGCATTTTTTTTTTTACAGAAATAAAACCATCTTAAAAGTCATATGGAATCCAAGAAACCCTGAATAGCCAAAATAATCTTGAAAAAGAAGAAAGTCAGAAGGCTCACACTCCCTGCCTTCAAAACACATTACAAAGTAATAGTAGTTAAGGGGATGTTGTACTATCATAAGGATGAATATATAGACCAATGCAATAGAATAGATAGCCTAGAAACAAACCATTATATATATGGCTGAATGATTTTCAACAAGGGTGCCAAGACTACACTATGGGGAAAGGACAGTCTGTTCATCAAATGGTGATGAAAAAACTGGATGACCACACATAAAAGAATGAAGTTGAACACTTACCTCACACCATTACAAAAAATTAACTCAAAGTTAAAAAAAGTACGACCTAAAACTATTAAACTCCTAGGAGAAAAGCTACAGGAGATTAGATTTAAAAACAATTTCTTGACTATGGCATTGAGAAGACAAGGAATAAAATTTAAAAATAGGCAAAAGGGGACTACGTTAAACTTAAAAACTTCTGCCCAACAGAAGAAACAATAGACAGAGTGAAAAGGAGCCTACAGAATGGTAGAAAATAATTGCAAATTGAAAACTGAAACTGGACGCCTTCCTTACACCATATACAAAAATTAACTCAACATGGATTAAAGACTTAAACATAAGGCCTAAAACCATAAGAACCCTAGAAGAAAACCTAGGCAATGCCATTCAGGACATAGGTATGGGCAAAGACTTCATGACTAAAACATCAAAAGCAACAGCAACAAAAGCCAAACTTGACAAATGGGACCTAATTAAACTAAAGAGGTTCTGCACAGCAAAAGAAACTATCATTAGCATGAACAGGCAACCTACAGAATGGGAGAAAATTTTTGCAATGTATCCATCTGACAAAGGGCTAATATCCAAAATCTATAAGGAACTTAACCAAACTTACAAGAAAAAAACAAACAACCCCATCAAAAATTGGGTGAAGATATAAACAGATACTTCTCAAAAGAAGACATTTATGCAGCCAACAAACATAAAAAAAGCTCATCATCAGTGGTCATTAGAGAAACACAAATCAAAACCACAAAGAGATACCATCTCATGCCAGTTAGAATGGCGATCATTAAAAAGTCAGGAAACAACAGATGCTGGAGAGGATATGGAGAAATAGGAGCACTTTTACACTGTTGGTGGGAGTGTAAATTAGTTCAACCATTGTGAAGACTGTGTGGCAATTCTTCAAGGATCTAGAAATAGAAATACCATTTGACTCAGCAATCCCATTACTGGGTATACACCAAAAAAATTATAAATCATTCTACTATAAAGACACATGCAGGCCAGGCGTGGTGGCTCATGCCTGTAATCACAAGGTCAGGAGTTTGAGACCAGTCTGGCCAGCATAGTGAAATTCCATCTTTACTAAAAACACAAAAATTAGCTGCGCATGGGTACGTGACTGTAGTCCCAGCTACTTCAGAGGCTAAGGCAGTAGAATCACTTGAACTCAGGCAGTGGAGGTTGCAGTGAGCTGAGATCATGCCACTGCACTCCAGCCTGAGTGACAGAGTGAGACTCCGTCTCAAAAAAAAAAATACACATGCACATGTATGATTACTGCAGCACTATTCACAACAGCAAACACCTGGAACCAACCCAAACGCCCACCAATGATAGAGTGGATAAAGAAAATGTGGCACATATATACCATGGCATACTATGTAGCCATAAAAAAGGATGAGTTCATGTCCTTTGCAGGGACATGGATGAAGCTAAAAACCATCATTCTCAGCAAACTAACACAGGAACAGAAAAACAAACACCACATGTTCTCACTCATAAGAGGGAGTTTAACAATGAGAACACATGGACACAGATAAAGGAACATCACATACCAGGGCCTGTCGGGGGAGACACAGTATTAGGAGAAACACCTAACGTAGACAATGGGTTGATGGGTGCAGAAAACCACTGTGGCACGTGTATACCTATGTAACAAACCTGCACATTCTGCACATGTATCCCGGAACTTAAAGTATAATTTAAAAAAGAATTTAAAATAAAAGTTAAGAGAAAAATCCTAAAAGTTCTCCAAAGGAAAAAATAAGTAATTTATAACAATTTGGTAATCACATTTCTATCAGACTTCTGATCAACAACAGGGATTCAAGAAGTTAAAGAAGCAAACAGTTCTAAGGGAAACTATTTTTGAACCAATACTTCTATAACCATTTAAACAAATTTTGAAGTGGAAGGGAAAAATAAAGACACTTGTAGAGATACAAAGCTTCCAGCAGTTTACTGCCAACAGACTCTGAAAGAATCATTTCAGGATACAATAAAGCAAATGAACTAACAAATCCAAGATATAGAATGGAAGATATAGTAGTAAACAAACAAAAAAATCTTATAATTTAGTCTAAAGAACTGTTCATGTCTGATGTAATAAAATTGTATTAAAAAGTGTAATTAAAATCCTACATAAAATAATTTTAAAAAGTGGAACTCAGAAGGAAGAAAGATGAATGCATACTAAGACCATGCCTTATCTGTGAAATGAAATACATACTAATTAACTCTACAGTGTGATAATAAAATCTTAAGTTCAGACATGTTTATTAAAAATGTAAAAATAATCCACTGAAAGTATATAATGGAGCAACTAATTTGGAAATCATTAGAGTAGAAAAAAATAAACTTTTCCTCTTGGGAAAAAAAAAGTCACAACTCAGTTATTATCAAAAGGTGGGGGGAATAAAGCAGAAAAAAAAAAAAAAAGAAAGCACATATAACAACAAAAGAAGCAAGGCAAATACAAAATATAAACAGGCAGAGTAAGTCTAACCATAGCAGATGTCACAGTAACTGTGAATTAGCTAAGACAGAAGCAGTTAGAATAAGCAAAAAAAAAAAAAAAATTACATATATTTATAAATACTTATATGCTGTTTATAAGAGACAAATCCAAACCAAAATATCACTGACGGAAACAAAGTGATGGCAAAATACCTAGCAGGAAAATGCTAACCAAAAGAAAGCAAGTATAGAGAAGTTAATACTAGACAAAATAGAAACAAAATGGGGGAACTAACAGACACAGATGCGCAGTATGTGCTAATAAGAGTGTCACTTAAGATGACACATAAGGCATAATCTAATGACTCAGAAAAATAGATGGCAGAAACTAGTAGAAATACAAAATATATGGTCATAGCCATAAATACTGTAGAAGATTCTAACATACCGCTCTCAGAAACTGAGCAATCAAGAAGAAAGAGATAGAAGATTTGAATACTTAATTAAAATATTTATGTAAATGAAATGGATACAGCTCTGTCCCTATCAGAGATTCACTTTTAAAAAAACGTTTAAGACATAAGGCCATGAGAAAATCTGAACAGATTTCAAAGAGTAGATAGAGTCTCTGACCACCATACAATTAAAGCAACAATGAAAGCTATCTGATTCCTCTCTCCAAAAAGCAAACCTGTGCACTTGCAAATGTTTTAAAAACATTTTTAAAAGCAACTTTTGAATAAGAGGAAATCAAAATCAAATTATAAGCTATTTAGAAATAAACAACAATAAGAATTCTATATTTTGAAACCTGTAGAATATAGCTATTATATAATACAGAGGAGAAACAAGAGCCTTATTGTTTATATTAGAAAATGAGATTTAAAGTCAGTGGATAAAATGTATACCTCAAAGTACCAGAAAAAGAAAAAGAAACCCAAAAAAGATATTAGAAAATAAAGAAATTTAAAATAAAAGTAATCCCAGTAGATTTAATTTTAAAAATCCAAAACGGTTTTAATTTTAACATCAATTGAAATAAATTACTTTGGCCAAGAAAGAGAGATGGCAGAATACATGATATAAGAAGAAAACGTAAACACGATGTATCAAAGGAAAACATAAATTTTATAAAAACTCCATGTCAACAAACTGGAAAATATAAATAAAATGAACGTTTTCATAAGAAATTATAAATGACAAATTTAAGCCCCCAAATTCCAAAATCTGAACAGAATAATAGTCCTAGCACAATTAAAAAGTAATAAAAGAAATTTTTTAAAGTAGTAAGGCAACAAGACTTTCAAGGAAGGTTTAAATAATCTCTGGGCAGACAAAGACTCATTTATATAAATTCTTCCAAATCATAGAAATGGGTGAAGAAATTTCCAATTCATTCTGAGGCTACCATAATTTACATACCAACCAATACTAAACACGGAAATGATAATAAAAGCAATTATAGCCAGCCTCACGTGCAAACATAAGAGCAAAAAATTTCAAGTATCAACAAAATGAACACAGTGATGTAAAAGAGTAATACCTCATGATCTTGTTGGGTTTATCTGAGGAATGCAAAGATGACTCAACATCATAAACTCTATCATAATAAAACACTACTTTAAAGGAGAAAAACAAAATTAAATCACTTCAACAGACGTCAAAAAGCATTAAAACTGAAACCTGTAGAATACAGCTATTATGCACAGGGGAATAAGAGTCACATTTCCTCATGCAAAAAAATAAATAAAACAAAACGTACTCTATAAACTAAAAATGCATTTCTCAATTTCGCAAAAGCCACGGATTAAAAAGAATAATAAGTAGAACAAATATCACATATAATAGTCAAACATAAAAGAATGCCATTAGGACAAAAACAAAGCAAAGAAGCATATCTGCTATTACCACTTCCATTTACCTAGCCAACTAAATTATGAAAAAATAAAATAAAATATATGAGTAATAGAACACAAAATCACAAAACTGTCCTTATTTGCAGATGATAAGACTATATGGAAAATCTAATGAAAACTATTAGAATAAAAGAGTTCAGTAAGTGGTCAGATATAAAATCAACAGGCAAAAGTCAAGGGGTTTTTAACAAATGAATAATTAGAAAAGCAACAGGGGAAAAAAAATCTTATATGAATCCTAGAAGAGTCATAAAATACCCAAAAATATACCTAACAAGAAATATACTAGATCTACATGAAGCGGTAATAACTAACAATCACTGAGTACATATTATGTGCTAGGTAGTGTCCTAACCACTTTTCATGTCATAAATCACTTCATCTTCTCAACAACCTTTGGATACAAACACTATTATTTCTATCATCACTATTTTCAGATAAATAAACTGAGGTCCCATGAGGCTAAATTACTTTCCCATATCATGCATTAGTCTGTTTTCACACTGCTGATAAAGACGTACCTGAGACTGGGGAATTTACAAAAGAAAGAGGTTTAATTGGACTTACACTTTCACGTGGCTGGGGAAGTCTCACAGTCAAGGTGGAAGGCAAGGAGAAGCAAGTCACATCTTAAAAGGATGGTAGCAGGCAAAGACAGAGAGCTTATGCGGGGGAATTCCTCCTTTTTTTTTGAGACTGAGTCTCGCTCTGCCGCCCAGGCTGGAGTGCAGTGGTGTGATCTTGGCTCACTGCAACCTCCGGCTCCCAGGTTCAAACAATTCTCCTGCCTCAGCCTTCTGAGTAGCTGGGATTACAGGCACCTGCCACCATGCCCAGCTAACTTTTGTATTTTTAGTAGAGACGGGGTTTCACCATGTTAGTCAGGCTCCTGACCTCGTGATCTGCTCACCTGGGCCTCCCAAAGTGCTGGGATTACAGGTGTAAGCCACCGTGCCCGGCCAGGAATTCCTCTTTTTAAAACAATCAGATCTCATGGGACTTATTCACTATCATGAGAACAGCATAGGAAAGACTTGCCCGCATGATTCAATTACCTCCCACTAGGTCCCTCCCACAACATGTGGGATTTCAAGATAAGATCTGGGTGGGGACAC
>CAUYLG010034702.1:0-153858 GCA_963573385.1 Cacajao melanocephalus | reverse complement strand
TATTGGCATAAAAGAGGTTTTTAATACCCATTTTTAGACTGCATTCTAGCCTGGGCAATAGAACAAGAATCCCGTTCTCTCTCCCTCTTTCTCTTCTTCTTTCTTTCTTTCTTACATTCTTTTTTTTCTTTCTTTCACTCTCACTTTCTTTCCTCTCTTTTTCTTTCTTTCAAAAATAAAATGAAAATAAAATAAAATAAAATAAAACTGGGGACAAAGAAATCACACTTAAAGTGGCATTAAAATGTAAGTTTTTGGAAAAGATTATCTTTGAAAGGCAATTTATGTGAGTAAATAAATTTGCTGTAATAATATATTCTATCTTGTTTATATTTGGCATTCTCTTATTTCTATAGGATTTGTTTTAAAAGCTTTAACAATTATATCAGTTTCAAGAAATTCAACACCTTAAACCTCTTGAAGAAAGCAGAAAAACCATTTTGTCAAAACAAACATAAAAAGAAAACCCAAATTATGAAATCTAAATGTTATTTCAAGACAAGACTATTATTGATTTCCTCTATCTCACCAACACTTTTTAACTATTTAAAAACAAAAAAAAATTTTTTTGTATTCCGTTGTAAGCTGTTATGATCTTATCCATCACCCCAAAGTACTCTAAATAAAAAGTTTTTGGTGGGGGGACTGGGTCTGTCACCCAGGCTGTACAGTGGCATGATCACGGTTCACTGCAGCCTCAACCTCCCTGGCAGCTGGGACCACAGGTGTGCACCATCATTTCCAGCTTTTTAAAATTTTATTTTTATTTGTAGAAATGGGGTCTCCCTACGTTGCCCAGGCTGTTCTCATACTCCTGGGCCCAAGGGATCCTCTCACCTCAGTCTCCCAAATAGCTGGGACTATAGGCACACATCACCACTCCTGGCTAATTTTTAAAAGTTTTTTTAGAGATGAGGTCTCACTGTGTTGCCCAGGTTGGTCTCATGGGCTCAAGCGATCCTTCTGCCTTAGCCTCTTAAAGTGCAGAGATTACAGGTGTGAATCACTGCACCCACCTCTTTAAACAAATTTTAACATACTATTAAATTATTAGTAAATAGGTCTTAACAATGTCAGCTCCTTTACTTCATCTTCCTATTCAATTCATTAAAACCACTCTCTAATTGATTTTGAATGATTTAATAAATTTCATTTTGATCCTGATACAAATTCATTCCAAAAATGCAATTTTGATGAGTATATTAAAATTTTAACAAGGACTTACTAAATAGTTCAATAGGGGAAACAAAGGAAAGAACCAAAGCATTGTTCATGTCCACCCACTCATGTTTGAAAATGGAGCATTCAAAAATGACAGCACATTTGAAGGATAATTATAGGGACACAATAGTGGTGAAAGAAGACAGTGTAAGAAAGACAACTGTCAGGGTTCAGTACTCCTGGAACATCAAAAGGCTATATTCGTCACTGATGGATGTTTATTTGAGAACTCTCAAAACTATGTAAGTTTCTGAAACTGCTCCAGGCATTCAATAAAATAAAAAGTATACTTCTAAAAGTCTTTAAAACTTTGCAATTTTTAAAGTATAGGTTTTATCAAAAATAATCTAAAGTTAGTTTTTTTAAGTTGCTAAATTTTTAAACTGCACAAGGCATTCAGTCAGCAAAAACAATTTTAGATATTGTAATTTTCTGCCACCTAATAGTTGACACACTTCAAATTTATATGATACACAATTTTGCTCACAGAAAATATGTTCCTCAATCATGGGCTAAAGCCATAATGTTATTTTTGCTGATGCCAATAACTAAAAGTATGGCCTTTCCTATCATTTCTCAGGCACCTGCTTGTCATTTACCCTTAACTGACAGCCTACTGGACAGCCAGGTCCCTTGGGCATAGAGTGCTTGATTCCAACATTTCAATTCATTACACTAGTCAGCCACTATTTTCCTCACCACACTTTCAAACTTTTTATAATTTTGCAGAACTTCCCAAAATATAACTTGTTTCAAAGAATGGCAAACTAAAGTTGAATAATTCTGTCTTAATTTCTAGTTAATGTTAATCATCAAATATTACATTTTTATATTGCCAATTCATTTTCAAGTAGGTTAATTTCTATCCATGTAGCTGCAGAACTAGAAAGGCAAGTCTCTGTAGAGCTGGTTTACTACACAGCTGAGCAATGATGCTCAAAGTACCCTTTATTATCCCAAAGCATTGATTACACAAGAAAACATTATGTAGAGTTTATGTCCATAGGTCTACAGAGAATGTAAAGTAGGTTTTACTAATATTAATGTCACTACACATCACAGCCTACATTTTAAAATAAAAAGAGAAATCAATAATACAAAAACGAACAAAGGATACACTTAGCACCACATTATTCACTTGTTTGCTTGGAAAATGCAAAGAGAACACCCACACACACACACACACACACACTGAGCGCGCACGCGCACACACACCCACACACCCACACACACCCCGTATTTGGAGACCTGCCTTTGTAATTTAAAATGTTAATGAAATGTAAATTTTTTCAGTACTAAATTCATGAATGTTCATCCCTAGGCTACATTGTGTCCAACCTTGTAGGAGTCCTTTTTTAAATTTTATTAGTCCCAGAAGTCCCTCATTGTCCCTTTCCCTTCCATCTCACCAGCACCAAAGAAAATACATTTGACAACCACAATTGGAACGGTGGCAGTAAAACATAAAATAATTTTAATTTAGAAAACAGCCCACTCCTTGTACTTTTTGTAATGAAATTAAGTTTTTAGGTTCCAAGCTATTCATCTTGAAGAGAATGTGTTTAATCTGATGTGAAGTTGGCTACCCAGCAGTCTAGTCAGGCTGTAGAATGTTTAACTTGGGGTCTGGTAGGCTGCCAGCCATTCTAAATGTTTTCACACGGGTAAGCAATAAATAATTAAATGTCTAAGTCACAGTTCTCAGTTTGGGCAGTAGATAGAACTAAAACTTAACCACTTACAAAGACAGATGGATGATTTTTGAGTGGCTCTGGAATCCAACAATTTACCTTTCAGTGCTCCAGGCACAGGCGATGCTCTTTCAGTTACAGAGAACCAGTTGTGATCATGCTTTCTTACGAGGATTCTAAATGATCACTTTTAGTATTTTAAAAAATCACTACCAATCTGCAATCTAAGATAAGTAATAAATTTTCTAAGCCTTATTGTCATTATAAAATTAGGTTAAAGAGGAAAGGGAAGGTATCTTTTTTTTTTCCTTAATTTTTAAAATAAGAATAGAGACAGGTTCTTGCTATATTGCCCAGGCTGGTCTTGAACTCCTGGGCTCAAGCAATCCTCCCACCTCGGTCTCCCAAAGTGCTAGGATTACAGGGTGTAAGTCACCACGCCCAGCTGGAAGATGTCTTATAATTGAGAAAAATATTCAAAATGTACATGGTCTCTTTCCAGTCTTCCCAATTCTAATGTGAAAAGCGTAGAGCCAAGTGTACTTTAAAAACCAAACTACTGGGCTGGGCACGGTGACTCATGCCTGCAATTCCAGTACTTTGGGAGACCGAGGCGGGTGGATCACCTGCGGTCAGGAGTTCGAGCCCAGCCTTGCCAACATGGTGAAACTTCGTCTCTACCAAAAATACAAAAATTAGCCAGGCATGGTGGTGGACACCTGTAATCCCAGCTGCTCGGGAAGCTGAGGCAGAATTGCTTGAACCCAGGAGGTGGCGGTTGCAGTGAGCCAAGATCACACCACTGCACTCTAGTCTGGGTGACAGTGAGACTCCGTCTCAAAAAAAAAAAAACCAAACTACTTTTTAGTTTAAGTCCATATTAAAATTCTAATTTACTCATCAAAATTACAGCTTTGGAATGAATTTGTATCAAGATCAAAATGACATTCATTAAATCATTCAAAATCAACTGGAGAACGGTTTTAACTAAAGAGGAAGATGAAGTAAAGTTGACCCTGCTAAAACCTAAATACTTGAATAGTATGTTACAATTTGTTTAAAGGGCCAGCAAAGGACTCATGCAGGTAATCCAAACACTTTTGAGAGGCCCAGGCAGGAGGATGGCCTGAGCCCAGGAGTTCAAGACCAACATGAGCAACATAGTGAGACCCTGTCTCTTAAAAAATTCTTAAAAATTAGCCAGGCATGGTGTGCACATCTGTAGTCCCAGCAACTTGGGAGGCTGACGTGGGACAATTGCTTTAGCCTGGGATATGGAGGCTACAGTGAGCCTTGATCATACCACTGCACTCTAATGTGGGCAACATAGCAAGATCCTGTCTCAAAAAAAGTTAAAAAATAAAAATAAAAAACTTCCCAGCTGGTTTTAGTGCACATCCCCACTAGGTATCTCTGAGGTTTCTTCCAGCTCTGAGATGCAACCTTCTTTTAAATGGATGTGGGCTATAACTTAGAAGCAAAACCCAATGCTAACAGAATTTGGGGGGGATAAAATGCCTCTCCCCTCCCCCTTCCCCCACTGCTTCTTCAGAGCTTTCTTGAAACATCCTGTCAACAGTTTTGATAGACAGATTTAAAACATGTAGTGCATTTGTTTATAGATGCTAGTTCATCTTTGCTCTAAAATGTATATAGAAGAAACACTGGTCAGATGATCATGGCAGAAATTACTACCCAGGAGATATGTTACAAACAGAAGACTAAAAAGCTGGCTTTGCAGAGCTAAAAATCTAGAATACCTCTGGTAAAATTTATATCCCTTCAGGGAATAATTTAGTGAGAGTTTTTGTAACATTTTTGATGCTCAAAGTGATAACATACTGCTAACATTTTACGTACGCAAACAGGTTTACCTACCTGTCAGGCTTTCTCCGCATAAGAGTTTTAAAGTTTAAAGTCAGTTTTCACTATATTAATTCCAACTTGAAAAAATACAAAGCTCTCAATTTAGTATAGAAATAAGTGTCTTTTTTTTTCTATCTTTTACTTATAACTAATTCATAGCTGTTTTTCTCATTCTTAGAATTCTTAACTTCAGGATTACACAATGAAACAATGGTATCATTAATATAGAAACCACTGACAAATACAGTCAGAATTACCAGGCTGGAAACAGAAATTCATCCTTATTTTTTCCAACTTTTGTCTTTAAGCTGAAGTTAATTTTAAAAGCTTTAAAAATACTACAGGGAGAAAAAAAACCTCATAAATACAAGATATAAGACCAAAAAAGGTTACGATGTTTGGCCTAGAAATTGAGATTTTATCCATTAAAACAAAGTAATTGACAAGTACTTTTTGAGGAAAAAAAATCTACTGAAAAAGACTATAAATATGAGAATTAAAAATTTCCTTTTCAGAGTTTTTTCCTGTTCCATAGAAAGAGCAGGGCTATCCCCTAGGCAGAGTGGCCCATTCGCACCCTTTTTCAGATGTTTTTGTAGATTTCATGTTTTCCAGTGATTGTGGAAAGTTTCTGCAATTTATTTCTTGCAGAGACTATCAGATCATACATTAGACTCATAGACTTTAATTTTGCTGAAATAACCAACAAACTATGCCAATAGAAAGTCTTTTTTCATCTCCAAATAATGCAATAAAAACCTGAGATTCTTTTCTAATGATTTTTAATTTCCTAACCTCTATAGAAATTTTTCATGATTTTTATATTTTTAGCATTTCTAATTTAAAATATCTAAAACTCTTGAAGTTATATGCATGAAGCATTTGTGCTTTGATAAATTAAAAAAAAAATGTTAACAAAATGATGAATAATGTGTGCCACTAAAGGGTGTATGTGACTGTGCTACCACAGTATTCTTTAGCACCTTCATGCACTGCAACCTGAGCAAACCACTTCACTGGTTAAAGACACATCTAGTTGGTCTCTCCACTCACAGAAGGAATACTTGAGTTTTTTTTAGTAGGGAGATAGTTTTTGGAGTTGAAAAGATGATACAAAGTAAAAAGCATATAATTAAAAACAATTTAATCTAGTTAATATCTTCCTTATCTAGGGATACATTCCAACATTTGAAATATACTAGTCCTGAGAACCAAAAGAACTGTTCCATCCATAGGTTATCCTTTACAAGACAACTTCAGGTCATGAAGCATGGGAAGGGTGGCCTCAGTCATGCTCTAGGAAGGACTCAAAAAAGAGATTTAGAAGTGATTTTGCCTCCTCACAAAATTTTCACTTTTTTAACAGCCCTATATTAACCAATGAGGTAATCTTTGGTGTGCCAGCCCAGGCTCCAAAAGTGGGTGGTCTCTGCAGAGGGAGGTGCTCACTCACTCTACCTCTGGCCACAGCCAGTTCCTGCAGCTGGACCAAGGGCAGCCCACAGACTGCACTCGGCACATTTCTTCATTTCTCACTTGAGTGCCCTTCTTTAGTTCCCTTTCAACTGCCCACTTTATATCGGCTTCATTACACCACCGCTCCATTTGTAATGTAAATTGGGAAACTCGGGGAAGTTTTTCTTTTGGCCTTGTCTACGGAAGAATACCGAGAGGTATTCAAAACGTATTAACACAAATCAATGGCAGCAATAAAAGCAAAATCTCCTTAGCAACATAATCTTGATTGCAAAAGGAGAACTGAGAGCATTTAGCAGAACAGTGGCCCACATGGAATACGCATTTGTCTGGAAGAATCCAGCACAAAGCCTAAAAGAGAGATTTTGAAAAAATCCAAAATTAACTCACAGGGAACAGTTACTCTTTTTTTCAAAAGTACACAATTGGCTACATTAAATCTATCGTGCGCTTTTGGCTCAGCAACATTGTATCACACCGCTTTGCAAACTGAAATTACAACACCCTGCATGCTTCACATGAGTTACAGGGTGTTTTTTGTTTGTTTTGTTTTTTGGATTTTTTTTCCCTTGGTTGATTTCTTTAGTAGAGCAAACAAAAAAGTCTCAAGAAATATTCATCTCATACAAAGTGCAAAGAAAATTGAATGGCTATTTAACAATATCTAAGACTGTAGGTACAAAAGGTTGGGATATCTTTAGGCTTTCTGTGATGGATTCTAAGATAGTAACTAGTGCAAGCAGTAAGGGAATTTTTGCATAGATCTCTATTTGTGAAAAAAGAAACAATTCACTTCTGAGAATGCTCACATCTTTCTGGTCAGGATGAATAAAGTGAATAAAAGAATAAAAATTGAGAAAATATGTTATCAATTTTTAAAAAACTGTAATATGATGATTCCAGGAAACAAAAATAATTCACAAACAAAATTTCCCTTTAGTTTTTAAATGTTTCATGTAGAATCAACTGTCATTTTATATTTTAACTAAAACAATCCAGGTGATGGAGTTATCTTTACTGTCTATTACGAAGAGATGTCTTAGTGTACTGAGTCACCGTTACTTCATCTTTGATTCTGTGTGTGTGTGTGTGTGTATTTCCATATGTGGAACTATATTAGTAAAGGTTTATACTGAAATCTGGGTCAATTGAGTAAATTAAAAAATTTGTGTTACAAAGAATCACTTGATACAATGCCACAGATAAGCTAATTTAAATAGTGCTAAAGTGTATTTACAGAAGTGGCAATTGGAATTATTTCCACCTCCTACTGAAGCTTAAAAACTGAAACAGGATAACTGAGAAAACTATTTACAAGCTGCATTAATTTTAAACTTAAGGGATAACTAAAAAACCATTGTCAGGAAAAAAGGTAATATTATATAAGATGCATTTTCCCCCTATTCTTTTTTCCAACTATGATGTAAGTTCATAAACAAAAAACTTTCTTTAAATTCATTGTACACAGTTTCTAAACTCGTATTCATGATGTCAATTAAATTAATTTTTCCCCACATTGTACAGATCATATCTACAGAAGCAGAAGCAGGTGTGTGTGTACCATTCACTCATATGGTCATTTTAACAGAGATTATTAGTTTGGCTAATTTCCTTCAAAGTGATTTGATCTAAGTTCCAGATTCCCTTTTCCAATTCCACCTACACTGGCTTAAGATCTTATTTAATATATTAAATTCTTTAAAGACAAAATGCTGTGAATTAGTCCATGTTTTAGTTTTGAATATGGAATTATATGTTGAAATGACATGCTGTAGTAGAGTCACTTAAAAGCAACAAAACTTAACTAGCTTAAGCAAGCCAAAAGTTAAAAAAAAAAAAAAATTCCTAGCTCAAATTAGTCTCCGTTTGTTTACTAGAAAAGAACAATCAACACAACTGATGAAGACTTAATTTTACAAGACTAAATATACTACAACCAACACAGGACCAAAAATTAAACCACCTTAAATATAACTCATTATGTATTTCTTCACAATTATGAAAGCCAACAAATTTTTATCTAACAAAACAATCTCATTTTAAGAAAACCAGGCCGGATGTGGTGGCTCACACCTGTAATGCCAGCACTTTGGGAGGTTCAGGCAGGCGGATCACCTGATGTCAGGAGTTTGAGACCAGCCTGGCCAACATGACAAAATGCCATTATTAAAATACAAAATTATACAACATGACAAAATGTCTCTATTAAAAATACAAAAATTAGCTTGGTGTGGTGGCTCACTCCTGTAATCCCAGACACTTAGGAGGCTGGGGCAGGAGAATCACTTGAAGCCAGGAAGCAGAGGCTACAGTGAACCAAAATCGTGCCACTGTACTCCAGCCTGGGCCACACAGTGAAACTCTGTCTCCAAAAAAAAGAAAAAGAAAAGAAAAGAAAAACAAACACAGACCATGTTGTTTATTTAGCAGTGGCATTAATATCTTAATAATGAAAGCAAAAACATAATACATATCTTTGACATTCAACTTTATATTTTACCAGTTATCTTCATTTTCTAATGTTACTAGACTTACCTGAATGCTGTATAATTATCTAAAAGCATATTTTTAGGGACCCGGGTCTTAGTTCTTCATAACTGCTCACCCATCAGAAATTTCTGATTATCTTATATGAAAACTATTCCACATTCATTTAAGGATACAGGAACAAATTCCTGGAATCCTTTATTGAGGTTTTTTCTTTTTTAAAATGTTCACATTTACATTATAAAAAGATAAATCTAAGTGTATTTGTTTCAAGGTAGCCTCCCATTCTCAAAGGACACGATGATAAAGAAAAATTCTATCTAGAATAATTTTTCTTTAAAAATAATTTCCAGTGTAATATATAAAGAATGTATAAAAAAGTATAAAGCCGTGTGCAATTCCTGACCACCTCATAAAGTTCACCTTTGTAAACCAAAGAGTAGTATAATAATGCAGTTATTTCTCTCAGCCAGTAGATTTCAGCATCTTGCCTTCCAATCATGTTTACCTTGCTTCTACTGCCACAACTGCTAAGTTTCACAAGACTTAACTCTTCTGAGAGGGCATAACGTCAACAAATATAAAAAGAAATAGAGAATTTAAAAGGGCTTTGATACTTGAGTTAAAACAAGCTCCTGTTTATAAAAACTTGGTGGCAATGTAATGAGATTGTTGTAACTACCTAATTAAATAAGCTGCTACTAAAGGAAGAGGAGTTCTTTAATTTAGAGTAAAAGGTTTCTTCAGAGAATACTCTTTCCTTCCAGAACATTTAAAATCCATATAGAATTTAAATCTATACAGAAAAAGAATCGGAACCATTTATACTAAATTAAGAACCAGTAGAAGACATAATAGTATAGAAACTGTGCAGTCTGAGGGTATATTATGTCTCAATAAAGTAGAGTAGACAAAACACTGACCCATCACTTATGTCTCTTGAAGGCTGCTTGACATTGTTTCTTTAAATAAAAAACAACAAAGCAACATATGGCTTACTTGCCAAAATTAAGAATGTCTGGTATGGTCAGTTCATCAAAATACTTTCTAAGATAAAGAGCTAGGAAAACAATATACTGGTTTTCATAAACAGAAAAAAGCAATCAACTCAATATCAAAGCACCATGTTTATGAAATAGAGGGGGTATAAAAAAAGGCATGATTTTGTTTAAGTATCTCAGACATAACTATATTTTTAAAAATCTTATTAGAAAGAAACTTTTTTCAAGTACTACATTTAATGTTTCCCTGATTTTTAAATATGCAAAGCATTATAAATACATATAAGGAATACCCAATCTCTTTCATTTTAAATGCAAAACCTGACAATAATTCAAGTTTGTGCTGACTTTGTAAATAAGTCGAAAAACCTATTCAATCATTATTACTAAACATCTAACTATTTACTTTTATATAGGACTTAATAACAGGAACATCAACTATTAAAAAACATTGTTTCACAAGATAACACCATGAGGTAGTCATAGTATCTTCCTGCTCGGGAAATGAAAATGAAAGCAAAAAGGCCAAGTAATTAGATGATCTTGTAGCATGTCAGAAATGAATTCAAAATCAGGATCAGCATCCTGAATTTGTTTTCAGTATTACCTATTAAGATTATAAACAACCTCTGTTGGTTCAATCTGCCATTGGGGTGGGGAAGATAACACTCCATATTACAGAAACAAATAGAATTATGATTAATAATAACAACAATACTTAGGCTTCTCTTAATTATTATCTAAAGATCTCTGTAAAAGTGCAGAATAAGATAACTCAAGATTTAAAGACATTCTTCAAATCTCAACTTAATAAATGTTCCTAAAAACAACATAAAGTTGGCTATGATACCAAGGAAAAATTAAGAGTTACTTTATTTAAGAAAGGGTTAAATATTTAAACACAAACAGCTATGGGATAATTTATAGTTTGGTTTAGAATTAGCCTATTCTTTCCTTCTAAAACTAATTATTAATCATCTTCTTTCAAAAACAGAGGTTTGAGAAGCAATCCTATGTCCAACCATCCTATTGCTTCCTCCCTAGAAAGTGTGGACCACTAGGGTCTTTTCAGAAAGAAACATCAATTGCACCACAGCATCAATTAAGAAATCTCTTTTTAAAATGCAAGTACCACCTTAGCAGAACTGAGGGTGTCAGCCATTCATCACTTAACACAACTTATTTAATTGGTCTTCTAAACACCTAAGAATGCAAAAGAATTACTGTTCTTTGGGAGGCCAAGGCAGACAGACTGCCTGAGCTCAGGAGTTCAAGACCAGCCTGGGCAACACAGTGAAACCCCGTCTCTACTTAAATACAAAAAAATAGCCAGGCATGGTGGCAGGCCCCTGTAACCTCAGCTACTCAGGAGGCTGAGGCAGGAGAATGGCTTGAACTCAGGAGGTGGAAGCTGCACTGAACCCAGATGGCGCCACTGCACTCCAGTCTGGACAACCCAGCAAGACTCTGTCTTGAACAACAACAAAAAGAATTACTATTCTTACTGGGAGCTCTGAGGAAGAAAGATAAAAATGCAATTTTGAACCATGTTCAGGCCTAGGTGAAGACTCTGGACATCAAGAGGACAGCAAAAGGATCCACGGTGTCCAAAAGGATAAAAGGAAAGAGGGTGCAGGACTAGATGCTAGAGTTCAGTCCAAGGCAGTTTTAACACACTGTACTTTTGATTTAGTACAATTGATCAACAGCAAGTCAAAGCAAATATTTACAGTGAAACATGAAGCATGCAGTTAAAGGTTGTAATTGTGAAGCTAAATACCACAAAAGTTGAAATAGTCTATGTACACAGTGTTATACAAAACTAGTAGTTTGAACTCATACAACTGTTTGTATTACTATTTAATGTCCTTTTACATCCAAAGATAGAGACAGAATATTGTCGAAGATTTTTATGGTTGGCCTGCATCTATTAATATAAAAAAAACAACCAGAAGCTCTCTAACACTGAAAAAATAACACTGAAAACACAACGTTGGAGAAAGCTGGATTCTTCCTGACTTACAATTATTCAATTACAAAACTAGTTTTACTAATAAGAAGAAAATCGCTGTTTACTAGTATTCAAGGCTTTGTTGAATTTATTTTGTTAATTTTAGGGCAAAATTACATGTGTATATTTTAAATAAATGAAACCTAGTCATTAAGGAGTCTTAATAAAGCATCTGATGAGCATTTTAGATAGGTAAGGTGATCTTAATGTAACTGAGGGCCAACATCTACCTTAGAAGCTAACTGTGTCACATCAACTATAGTCATTAGGCTTTGGAGTATCATTTTAACCCAGATGGCCAGAGTTATATATTAAAATATAACAGGGTTAGCAACGTACATTTTTTGAGAAAAGAATGTTTCTATACAGAAATGGTGACTGATTGTAAAATGCCAGTAATGTATTTTTAAAAGACCATAAGTTATTTACTTAGACTATGTAAAATCCATATACTAAATTTTCTGCCAATATTTTTTCCTAGGCAGTTTAGCTCTATGGTTTATGTCCCACAAACTTTAAGTCAGAAACAGGAGCTGAAGAACAATCATCACTTTAAATATTTCCTTAGACCGATGTTTACTTAACATGGGCATCACTAATATCCAGTAACATGGGCACTTAAATTTATGATGCAAGAAAGGATAGAGTTATACTATACGCTACTAATGAAAATCCAACCATGAAAATCTAACTGCCCAAGGTATAACTGGCTTATGATAACACCACATATTAAGTGTTCACAGTTCTTTTCTATATGTATACACTGGAAGTGCAAGTTTCTAGGGAATCTTTAAGCAAATGGCACGTCTCTGAATAAAATCAGAAAAGCTTTTAAAAATTCTATACTTAATATCAACTATGAAAATTATCTTACAGTTAAAATATTCCTAAGGGAATATAGAAATTTTAAAATTATAGTCCACAGTAGACTAGTAATAGGAGAATAAATTAGGTAAATAGGTAAGTTCTTCTTATAAAGCTGGTCAATATGGTGCTCCATGGATTTAAACAACTTTATACAGGGAACACTGTGTTGCATAGTCTACACAGTCACTTTCTTTTTTTCCTGCTCTTTCTGAATCCTGAGGCAGATTTAGCATTGTATGAAGATACAATATTTTTCACACTGAAATCACAGAGGATTACTGGAGTTTCTAGATGGCATTATTTTTAATTGTACTACTTTAAGGTGGTAGAACACACCCTAGACACAAGTTAAATAAAATAAGAAGTATTTGAATTCTTTGCACTTTGAGCTCTTCACAAGAAAACTGTTCTACAAATTCAAGTTGCTGTTATTTGGAGGGCAAAGAAAACAAATAATTCTCAAACAAAAAAAGTATTAAATCCTAGTTTTTAAGATACCTCCTAATATCCAATACAGGATATAGGACATGAGATACTGGCATTTAACTATTCAAATTTATATAGGATTACAGTACTTTGAAGAAGTACAAAGAAATACTTTTAAAAATACAGGTATATAAATTAATGAAACTGTTATTTAAAATATTTAATACAAGGGAAAAAAGTATTATATAGTGGTACCAATTCTCAATACAAATTATTAAGCATAGTTTATATAATTCCAAAAGTTATTGACATTATTGCTCGATACCACAGTTGTATGGAATAAGTTCTTGACACACATTAAAACTTGTATAATTTCAGGTTTATAAAAAAAAATTTACACATAGGTCATTCACAAATCTAAAAGCTTAAAAATGCAGAGATATGCACAATGAAAAGGAGAAAAAAAATATGTGTGTATACGTATATTTAAAGAAACAAGCTAATCTGATTTAACTTCTATGTCACACTCTCAATCAAAACAAGTATACATAACTGTACTGAAAGTGAACTGGTGGATAAAAACAGTACTAAGTGTACCCTCCATTTCTTATTAACAATCTGTTCTAAATATCAATGGGAAATTAAATACCAGCTTACTTTTAGTTCTAGAACTTTTGCTTTCTTTCAAAAACTTTTCAGAAACATATATCCATTCTATAATTGTGATAGATTAGAAGAAATATTTTCCTTAGAAATTCTGTAAAGGAATATTTCCACGCTTTTGTATATAAGGTTTGATAAACAATAAAAATAACCCAAGTAAGGCCATCATTATCATCTTGATCAAAAATATACACAGATTATGATGCTACTATATTTTGTGATCCTGAGTTCTAGTAACCACTAGATACATGCATACCATTCATTGATTTGTCTATTCTAGTAAAAATTTAATCCTGTCTTACTACCTTTGAAGACAGAAATACTTTTAAAACTTTTTAATAGGTCTTCATAATGTTACAGATTATCTGCCATAAACAGAGCATTAGGAATTGTATGAGAAAGGGTATGTTAGGTTCCAAAAGACCATTAAAGAAAACTTACTATTTTAAAATAATGACTTATCAAATTTTAAAAGAAAGAAAAAATAATACAAAAAGTGTGCTTGCTAGAATAGATAAGTTGAGCCTTAAAAAGGTGTTTTTCTCTGTTAAGGAATTTATAAATAAAGGACTGTGTGTACCTTGGTGATAAAATAAAAAAGGCTGGCCACTTTTTATGCTAAGTTCAAATGTATTTTTTTGATAATACAAAAAAGTAATCCTTGAAAATCAGAATACATAACAGAAAAGAGCACAATAACTTAAGTATTAAACATCTGTATGAAATAACTGTTGCAAAGATCGACAAAAATGCACACTTAGAACATGCGGTTATTAAAAAAAAAAAAAAAACAACAACACCACACGATTCTGTAGAACCAATGTTATGTCACCACCAGGAGAGCACCAAGCAAGGCACCATTGGAAAGACAACATACTTGGAAAGTCTCTATAAATAAAGTAAATGCTAATCTGGTCGAAAAATCGGTGTCTTTGGTAAAAATTCTATGAGGATAACCTGTAAAGGAGAAGAAAAAGGTTTTAAAAGATTTAAACAAATTTTTTTCATTAAACTTTGGTTACTATCACTTACAATTTTTTTCAAAATCCATTTACATTTTAAAACTGCAACTTTGGATTACTAAAACAGATCTTTATCTGATAATGCAGAGTTCCATCACTGATAATTTTTTTTATTTCTGACCTTTACCAATTACACAAAATACCTTGGCTCTATGAAAAGGAAGACAAATAAGCAAGTAAAATCACCAAAGTCTTGAGAAGGGTGATATAAATAGTGCCCCTGGCACATTGGAGAAGCAAACAAACATGCATACATGCATACTCCCTTGCACTCATGAGAAAAGGGGCTAGCATTTATTTATAACTAACTGTACACCAGGTGTTCCATACTATATTGGGTCTCTTTAAACCCAATAACTTTTCTATGAGGCAAGTATTATCATCCCTATTTTACAGATGAGGAAAACTGATGATCCAGACAAGTTGTAACATGATTGTGGAGTCAGTGTTTGAATGAAAGACTGTCTTAACTCCAAAGCCTTGCCCTTTCTACCACCCTATGTGACTGCAACTGACCCAATATTTTTCTTCAGGCTTCCTCCTTTTTAATCAACCCAATTACATGAGTCTCCTCTAAGTTCTAGAGTTGCTCTCATTTTATGCTACCAGAATATGCAGTATCTCTAAATAAAATGTCCTTTATCTCTTAATTTTTTTTAAAGTCCATTTCTCCTTAGGTTAGCAAAATTAAAGACTAAAATCTGTTCCAAAAGACCTTTTAATAAGAAACTAAAGGAAAACCAACAAAAACAAAACATGGTAACACAGAATTATATAAGGTGACCAGAGCTAATTTTTCCAAATTTGAATTGTCTTAAATTACAATCAACTCATTCTTTTGCCCCAAATTTGTATGGAATAGATGGTGATTTAAAAATTATTTGATTTTAAAAGTTTCTAAGTCTAGTAAACTCATCATTCTTTTTCAGAAACCATGTCTTGGATATGACCTCTAGATTTGAATACTTCTACAAATTAGCTGTCTGGGCCAGAAGTCTTTTTTCACTCTTCAGTTCTCCTGGTTTTTGATTTGCCTCAATAAAGATGGTACACTTCTATACCTGGGCCAAAAATATTCTTCTCCTATTCTAGTTATCCTGCACTAAGCCTTAGCTGTCACATTTGCCACTCTCCTGACCTGTGATTTGCCTATAAAATATTCACTAGCTCCCTGTTAAAATACTTTCTCCCAACTAGCTTCTTCATTTGAGCTAGATTTCCCTGTTTCTCACGTTTCTTATCTATAAAATAAAGGCATCGGACTAGATGACAAGATTCTTTGCAGCTCTAAAATTTGACAATTAAATGTTAAAACTACTTAAGAGTCAACATTAAGTAAATTCTTTTGTATTTCAAATATGTCCTCAATCAAGTGGTCTTTATAATTTTAGTCCCCAGGCACGGGCATCCCCACACTTTACAGTATATACTATTAATACATAACATAAAATAAAGGCTATCTTTGCGTACATTTGAATTATTATTAGTTTTAAAATAATATATCCTACAAATTTTTCCTTCAGAAGCCACACATAGAGACTGGCCACTTGTTTCATTTCTTTTAAATCATCCATCTCCACCATACCTGAACAAAGAAAAGTTAGCACTAAAGTAGTGTTTTTTTGTTGTTGTTGTTTTTTGTTTTGTTTTGTTTGGTTTGGTATCTCCAATGTTCAAATTATAATCAAGGATAATTATTTTCTTTTAACAAAATGAAACTTCTGTAAGTTACAGAAAAGTTGAGGGAAAAGAGGAACACATGGTTAAAAAGGTCCAAATTCATTAGATAAAATGAATTTTATTTGCTAGCTTAACTTTTAAAATTCATTTTTATGAATTTTTTACATTATATTATTCTTACTTTCAACTATCACAAATACATATACTCTGAGAAAATCTAGTGAAACACACATTTTTCCTCCAGGATTTTTTTTTTTTAAAGTAGGGGGTATTGCTATGTTACCCGGCTGGTCTTTGTACTCCTGAGCGCAAGTGATCCTGCTACCTCAGCCTCCAGTAGCTGGGACTACTGGCATGCCCACTACACACAGCTTTTTCCTAGCAATTTAAATATTTATTTTATCTTTACTACTCTTCTGGATATCTCCTATGACGATCTGAAAGTAATATAATGGCTTTAGCAGAAGTGCTTAATTATCTAAAAATTCAAGGAAACTATTTTACCAACAAAGCATATAGTTCAGAATATTTTGGAAGGTTACTAATTTTATAAATAAATTATAGTTATATGGCTCTATCTGGAAATCATAGCATTGGGATAACTTTTATGGTTTCCTTTCCAAAGTAAATTTAGAAATGCATGAAAAAATTAATACCTCAGTTTTAAGCTTAGTGTTTGTGCTTTTATATGCAATAAATATTCTTTTTCACTAAATCCTTTACATGTCTGAACTATTCATTTCTCTTCCCAAAATATATACATAAACCCTCTATTTAAGGTGAAAAATACAAGACTAGTATTCTCACCTCAAAATGAGTTACTCAAATGTGTTATGATTATAAAGAAGTATCAGGTGTCTTTCTCATCATCATCGGTTAACATGTTTGATATAGCAAAGACAAAATCTACATTATTTGGTTCATTGAATAGAGCTAGTCTAAGATATTTTATAAATTTTTTTATGTTCAAGGCTAGAAATGGCATTTGACTGTGTGATAATGAAAGAACAGGAAAACACTAACAGAGAAAAATGATTTTATGATAATTTACAACTATTTAAACACTGTTTTAATCAATATTTTACACACACACACATACACACAAAATCTATGATGGCTATATTGTTTTAAAGAATAGACAAAATTCCTCAGAAATGCTGTAAACGTTACATAATAAAATGTTTGTGAGAGCCTCACAAAGGCTCTGAGTTTTATTTTCAAGAATTAACTTTTCCTTAGATCTTTTTCTTTTAAAGTAACAACCCGGCCATATTTAAAATAAAACACCCAAGCTCAAAAGAGAATTAAAATTCTTAATTTTCTAGGGTATTCTAAAAATTTCAAAAGGAGAAAAACTGTTCAAGTAAATCATGGAGTCAGTAAATGAAATCCCATGCCGAATAAGTTCTAAAATTCATTGTATATATGTGCCAAATTAGATATTTTTTAACAAGTAAACAAAAGATGATCAACATCTCATCTCCTGTTTATTTTTAAGATGATTTTTACAAAGGAATATTCTAATAACACTTCTTTAAAGGCCACTGAGGTACGGGCAGTTAAAATCTATAAAGGCTAAAGGTTTCTTAAGCTCCAATGGCTTGGCTGAAAGGTTTTCTTCCATACTTGGAAACTTGATTAGCATTATATAAAAAAGCCATATCTGACTTGCTGCGTAACCAAAGTTGTGGTTATTCTTCATACAGCATCTAAAATTTCACACTCCATCAACACATGTTCAGGCTATTTTATCTTGGCAATTAATTTATTATTTTTCAGAACACAGTGAAGCCTTGTTTTCAAGTCATTCATAACTTTATAAATCAGTCTTGCACATGAAACCATGCATCTGTGAACCGTAGAAAATCCTTGCACTCAAGAGATTAAGCTCCTGACACCTTTGCTGATTAATAATCATGGAAAGAATAAGATCAGAAGCAAAATAAATGATCATTTAATAGAGAAACTCACAAAACAGCCCTTTAACTTACATATTCCATCATGTTATTCGTTTCACATTTCCTTTTGCTCAGTCTCCAATGCAAGCACAGCTAGATAAGCAGGAGAGCAAAAGAAGAAAAATGAGCTCTATTTTATTGCAGCACACAGACTAACCCATTTGTCCACCTTTCATATTTTTAGTTCAACAAAAGCATCTGTTTCCATACTGTGCAATTCAGACCCCAACAGTACGAAGCTGCTCCCTGTGGTACTCACCTTGTGGTATAACCTATTGTTTTCCCATTCTAATAACTTCTCAATCGATCTTCGTGTCTGGAAGACAAATGAGAAAAAAAGTTTACTCTTGACTGGTTTTAGAAAACTTTGTTTTGCAGCTGCTTTTTTTCTGGGAAAAGGGAAGAAGTATAAGACGGTGACTGAGTATAGTGTGGTGTGCACCACTATCAATGTTCTGAGCACTAAATGGTAACCTAAACACGAAGAGTACTCTTTCTTAAAAAAGATATGGCTTTATTTTTATCATATGAATCTTTTTTACTAGGCTTTGATTTAAAACTATCAAGGTTTAAAAAGCTAATGTCATCTGCCAAATAAATTTAAATCCCCACTTCTTTCAAAAATATGCTTCCAATACTTAAATGGTAACTAAAGTTCCTTAATACATATTTTAAAACAAAAGTAAATATTAGTTAACAAAATGCAAAGGGCCTTTCAGTAAGTTCCAAAACAAAAAAATTGGAGATTAATATTTAAAAATCAATGAGTTAAAAAATCAAACTAATTTTCGCATCATGCTTAAAATAATGTCCATATTTAAAAGCCAGCTTACTGATTATTCTACAGATAGAAGGACCAAAATTTTATTTAAGCCAATATAAAAGTGTCATCTGATAGTAAAATCAAACTCTTTTTTTAATATTACTGTTTCAGGAATCAACTGAGAATTGACTTCATTTGACTGTTGCAAGATATGCTATCCTGCAAGAAATGTTTCTGGCTTGGGAGTATGAATAAAAGAGGGTAATTCATGGTGCCAGGTGTTAGGATGAGACTGACACAGCTGCAGGTGCAAAAATGACAGTGTAGCCACCAGGATCAATTGCAACTTGGTTCAGCTGCACCTTTCTTGCAAGAGAAAGAAAAAAAACATCTTACCACTATTAATGTAGTACAATTATAAGTAAGCACTAGTGATCAAATATGAAAATTTACGTGTTAAGCAAGGACTAGCTAGGTGAAAAACTATTAGGATGAAGCTGGGTTTGATGTTACATAATAAAATTTTAGTATTTATTTAAAGTATCCACTGTAATCTAGTTACGTTACCTTTTAGCATATTAAACATGCTAAAGACACACCAAAGTCACATAAGGTGCCAAATATAATTCATAACTACCAATGAATTACGGCTACTGCCTTACATTTTCCAAGCTTATGGCATAAAAATCAGAAAATCAACTACTTCTCTAGGTAATAATATGCCAATGACTAATTTATTACATTACTTTCTTTGAAGAGTCTTTTTGGCAAGAATTTTTAAGAAAAAAAAATGTGCCCTTGTTAACAATGATCAGCAGACCTCACTTGTTTCTTTGTAAAGATAGCCTTTTAGAGGCAGCTCTCCTTTTAAATGAAAATAGGGCAGCAGTTATGGTCACACTTTTTGTTAATTTAGTTGCCAGTCAGCCCCAAATCAAAAGAAAATAAGGCTGCAGAGTGTAATTAACATTCAGTTCGGTCGTTTTGTCCCTTGTCTAGCCCCCAAGCTTTGTTAAAATTGCCATCTGAATGCTGAAGGCTGTAGGGAAATCGATTTGATTCTAATCGCACCATGAAAAGAACATGATCTAACTGCTTTCAGCCCTCCGTAAATCTGTACTAGGTCTTTAGCACAATGCAACTTCCAATTTAAAAAGCACTGAATGTCTCGTCAATGACTTTGTGAAGAAAAAAGAACAAGGAGCAGACATAAAAATTCCAATAGTTGTTTAAGCATTAAAGTTCATTTGCATCACAGCGAACCTGAAAAGGGCTGACCTCTCAAACCGCCTCTCAGGTCTATGAAGTTGTAGCCTTGACAAGCTCACATTGACAGAGCTCATTGACTCTGAAAGGCTACTCTATCAATGGTGAAAAATGGCAATAGGTTCTACTCTGAGCAGGCATCTGCCTGCCCACCCGCTGCTAAACCAATGGCAAAACCGATTCAAAACCTGAATCTACCTTGTAATCTTTCTTTCTAGGGCCTTTTAATAATAGATTAAGATTACTACACTATTTGAGGTTTTACTTTTACTGATGATTTTGGGGGTGGGTGGATGATGAAAGAACTACAGTGGAACAAGATTTCCAAGTCCATTGTTTTATATTAATGTATAAAATAGTACTCAAAAGCTTAACACTACATTCTGCAAATATTTATTACTTAAAGAAGAAAACGTAGTTACCATCATCATTTCATCAGAAATTTAAACCCATACTATAATAGGAATAGATCTCATTAAGATATATAGACACACACATATACACAAACAATTTTAAAACTTAAAAACATTTATTTTAACTTAAATCAACTACTAGCATTTGAATAAAAGATAATTACAAAGTATAAATCTTAACTTCCAAAATATTTATGTAGGAATTCTGAATTTCTTCTTTGCCTATAATTAGGAGTTTAATGATAGGGTTTGGTATAATAATTATCTTACAATATTTAAGAATTCGAAAACAAACAACTTCTGGTATGCCACATTTTGAATAATCATATAAATATAAAATATTTCTACACATTTCACAGTCTGAAGTAAAAGCTGTGAATTAGCACCATCTAATCTTGCTATAAGACTTCTTTCCTGCTTGACAGGTGAAAAAAAAAAGTACTTGCACGTGCAGCTTAATTAATCATTGCACTTGACATCTCAATGATTTACAGTGAGGAGCAGGTGAGAACATACAAAACCAGAAAGGAACCCTTGATTTGAGTGGAACATTTCTAGCACACTAAGGTGACAAGTAGATAGATTCTAGCAGTCATTTAAAAAAAAAAAAGAAACTGTGCCACAAATTATTTGTTAGTAACAACAAAAGCTCAAATTAAATGGAAAAAAAAAGATTTAACTATTGAGAATGTTTAATACTCTGCAATTATTTTTAGTTAAGAAAATCAAAATATATTTTCAAGATTAAATACAATACCAATTTGGCAGATACTAAAAAAAATGACACTTCAGCATTTATAAAAGCTACTTAAAAGCTTTAAACCTGAAAAGAAAGCACACTATAACTGTAGTCATCTAGAGAAAAGTTAGAGTTTATGTCCACAAGGCTGTCAGGTAGCTATTTCTAATGAAATGTAAGATTCAACACTGCCAAACTCTATACTTAACTGGACAAGCAAGCCTAATCATATAACAACCTGTCCTTGGTTTTTAAATGTTTTATTTCAACTCCAAATTCAAAACAAGCTGAAGCAAATTAATATACATTAGAAAAAAATTACATGTACGAGATCTGTCAGCATGAAACACAGTACCAAAAAACACCACCTTTCAGTATTCCAGGCTAGTTTCTAAAAAAATTAATTTTCTTAAGAGAATTTAGTGCTTGTGAAAAGCACCAGATTGATAGTCATGGGAACTAGAAATCTATTTAGCTGAAAGAACAGGGGAAAGGGCAGTGCAGGCTTTAGTGCAAGCTTCCCTACAGTGGGCCTTAATCCTTTTCACTGCTCACACCCTGGGGGTGAGGGGACAGGTTAGTGGTTCTTTACCAATGGAATCCTCAGTCCTTCTGTAAAAGATGATCAACATAAAACTAATTTTATCATGTATTCTTATCAACAATTAAATGGACCAAGACCAGGAACTCACACCGTGCAAGCGAAACAACTTTTTTGTGCGAATGGTATCATATTACTGACCTGATCTGGAAGTAGACAGCTCCAAACCTCTGGATCCTACCCATCTCCCTCAGACAGTTCACTTTAAATGACCCTTTTTCTTTTATTTTTATTTTTTATTTTTTTTTAAAAAAGCCTACAGCGCCCGGTATTTCCAGGCGGGACCCTTTTTCTTAAAAAAAAAAAAAAAAAAAAAAAAAAAAACCACACATTTCTTCATTTCCATACCTTAGTGGTTATATTTTTCTCATCAGTGAACTAGTTTTAATACAGCCATTTAGCTGTGTGAAAGTAAAAATTAACAAGATATTCAAAAAATATCACTTCAATTACTAAATAGATATTAAACAGATTTAAGTTGAGCAACCAGTAGTAGTAATGTAAGAGTAGAAATTTTGGCTTCTATTTATATTGCCTTTGGTCCTTTTTAGATTTTTGGTAGAATTGTGAAAATAAGGAAAAACATGAAAACTGAACGAGAACTAAAAGGGCCTCAGTAATTCACAAAATGCCTAATGAGGTAATGATTAATCAACAATATTAGATAAGATATACCCATATAAGACATATCTTCCAAAGAAGCATCTAAAGTAAGCTTACAATAGCAAAACACATATACACCTAAACAAACTCAATTATTGCAACAGAAAACTAAGATTTCCTAAAAATTCACATTTGAATTATTAGGTACTTTTGTAATTTTTCCTAAATATTGTAACTTTCTTAGGAATAAATTATTAATATTATTCCCTGTAAACAAATTAAGTGCCATTAGACATAAATAAGTCTTCCAGGACAGCAAAGAACCATTTAGAAAATCTTTAAGGTATTAATCTCCTACTTTGCCACCACTATTACTTAAGAATTTCCTAATTCCCAAATGACTCATTTATTGACAATTGTTTGAAAACATGGTTTTACAAAGAAGTGGTTTTCTAGACATTACTAATAAAACCAATGGAAATCTCATGAATTTTAGAGTATTAAGAGCCAAAGAAAAAACTGTTAAGTGTAGAAACTGTAATAAAGTTTCTCTTACTATCCCAATGAAATAGTGTTCTCAGTCTTTAGAACAAAAAGACACTATGATATGCTAAGAAAATGTATAAATAGAATATCTCACTAATAACTATAAAAGTTCATCTATTTAAACCTACAATTAAAATGTATTTGAATTGGATTTATTCATACCATCACAAAATGGGAAAGCAAAATTTCAAATGTTCAGTTTCCTACTTAAAACAATTTTAATTTTAAACTCTTTAATCTATAATGCATTAACTAACCTTTAACTAGAACAATGCTTTGAATGTATTCATAATCTTGTTTTTAACTTAAAAGTATTTTTCAAATAAGAATGCTATTTATCTTTAGCCATCTGTGTAAACTGAATTTAAGTAAAACAATGTTTTTGGTTATGTTATTAGGAAGAAACCATATGTAATTTAAAATGAATTATTTTAACATAAGAAAACTTAAGAGGAAATTATATTATTCACTTCTGTTCATCTGGATTAATATGAAATTTTATATTCCAGTGATGTGCAGAATATTAAATAACCATATCACAGTATTACGCTACATGAAAAATCTAGATTCACCAAAAAGATAAACTAGAATACGATTTCTCAAAAGGATTTTTAAACAAATTCCCTTCCTGCACATTAAATCTCATTTTAAAATTTTTACATGAACATTAACTTTTAAATAATCTGGACATATTAAAACACTCACTGAAGTATCATGAACTATTTGTTAAAAGTAATATTTTTAGATGGAAATATTCTACAAAGATTCGCTAACATTTTGTGAATCAAAAATATCCTCTTAACTTAGTACTCGGCAGTGACTTAATCTTAAATAGAATTTCATCAAGTTTATGATCTAGGCTAGTGAGAGATTATTAATTTGTTTAGGTTATACTGGCTATGAATTATGAAAGATGGGGATCTCTCTCTCTCCAGAAAAAAAGGAACATGTACAATTTAAAAGGTGTTATCTACTAATTTTGAATAATATTTTAGAAAATACTGGTAACATTTTTAAAAACTAAAATTGAGTTTTGAGGTCCCTGTCTGACCCACCTTCTGCATGACCCATTTCCACTGGGCAATCTTTCCACTCGGTCTCAAAGGGTATTATTGGTTTCAATAATCTAATAAAACGAAAATGTACTTGGGTTGGGGCAGGGTGCAGGAAGGGTCTCCTTGAACTTGGGCAGCAAATATGTCACGACTATTGTTTAAAAAAAATTATCCAAAAAATATAAAAATAGTTTCAACTGACCACAGAATATCAGAAAAACTGTTCATAAGACAAAGGAATTTCACTAAGCTAATAAAATAAAAAGTACAGCTATCAGGAATTTTAAAAAATATATGTAATTACAAAAGGAAGAATCAGTGCTTAGGACCAACAGGTAGAAAAAGGGTAAAGGCAGGGTGCAGTAGCTCAGGCCTGTGATCCCAGCCCTTTGGGATGCCGAGAAGGGCAGATCACTTGAGCCTAGGAGTTCAAGACTAGCCTGGGTAACATAGCGAAAACCCATCTCTACAGAAAATACAAAAATCAGCCAGGCATGATGGTGCGCACCTGTGGTCCCAGCTACTTGGGAAGCTAAGGTGGGAGGATCATTTGAGCCTGGGAGGTCAAGGCTGCAGTGAACATGTCACTGCACTCCACCCTGGGCAACAGACTAAGACCTAGTCTCAAAAAAAAAAAATTGTTTTAAAAAGAAGAAGAAAGGGGTAAAAGAAAATCATCTACTGACAGGTGATAACAGGCAACTGGAGAAACAATTATGTCTAATTTTTTTTTTTATGAAAACTAAAGCTTACAGAGGTGAAGAAATGCAAATCTATAGTAGGAAATGTTGGAGCTGGGATTTGAAACCAGGATTAAATGGCCTTCAACTTCCTGTTATTTTCATCATGCTATAGAACTATTATAATATTATCACAAAAAAAAGAATTTTTATAGGCCAGGGACATTGGCTCACACCTGTAATCTCAGCACTTTGGGAGGCCAAAGTGGGCGGATCACTTGAGGTCAGGAGTTTGAGACCAGTCTGGCCAAATATGGTGAAACTCTGCTAAAAATACAAAAATTAGCCAGGCTTGGTGGCATGTGCCTGTAGCCCCAGGTACTTGGGAGGGTAAGGTGGGAAAATTGCTTAAACCCAGGAGGCAGAGGTTGCAGTGAATCGAGATTGCCAATGCACTCCAGCCTGGGTGACAGAGTGAGAAGACTCTGTCTAAAAAAAAAAAAAAGAAAGAAAGAAAAAGGAAAGAAAGGAAAAGAATTTTTCTCAGAACTTTTTTAGAAATATGTTATGGATATTTTACAAATAATATCCTGAGACAAATAAGGGAATGGCCCTAAGATACATCTACTAAACAAAGCCGGAAAATAAGAGATAATAATTCTTTATACACCTCCTCCTCTGCCCTTCACCTTTTTTATTTCCTAGTACACTAAATTCTGATAGTTTTTGTCTTTTAAGTATCATTTTAATCTGTTTACTTCTCTTTCTTGTCTACTTTTATGCCTGTCTCTTCTTGACTAGTAGTCACTTCATTGAATCCACCCATCTTCCCTTCATTTTAAAATCTTAATGGTTTCATTTCAATTATATTTTACATATATTTGTCCTTAATTTCAAGGCCATTTGTGACTTTGTAAAAAAAAAAAAAAAAAAACTTTTGTAAATCAGAATTTTTTTTACAGATATCATCCTGAGACAAACAACATATCTAAGATATGCAAGTTATCTAAGCCACTATTGGCTTTGAATAATCAACTTACTCTAAAACTATGATTAATGTATTCAAGAAAAGAGAGTAGAAAGGTGGATGAAAAAATAAAGAATTTCAGAAGAGAAGTGGAATCTATAAAAACAGCAAATGGACACCCTAGAATTGAAAAATACAGTATCCGACATTAAAAACTCAGGTCAGAGAAGATAGGTGCAAATCTTTCTATAAACGACTACACCAACACTATGTTCTAAATAGAGAGAAATGAATGTCAGCCAGCTGTTGACAAAACACATTTTAAGGATTCTAGCATATCTTTAAAGTCCCAGTGCTGCCTCTGCATTTTTAAGGCTCAAAATTTACACTTTTATGATTATTTTCTTTTATGACAACAACTTAGTAACACGGTTTAACTTCAGTTAAAAATAAATTGCCACTGGTGTTCATAATAATGGCAGTAATTTATGTAAGAATCCATTTTTTAAGTTTCAAGGCCAAAGCATTCTTTAAAATGGAAAAACAGTAAATGTATTCCTCCAGTTATGAGAAACCTTTTATGTAAGATCCCTTTCGTAAAGGGACTGAAAGATTCCAAAAAGGTCAAACCTATTTTATTATTCCGTATCTTATAATAGGGAAGGAGTGTGAGGAAGGGGCAAGAAACCCCAAATTAAATGCCTAGGGTTAGATACAGAAAACCCAATTCTTTCATTCAGAGTTCCCGTCCTACCTTCGCTGCATTAACTCATTACATGTCATTCTCAATCTCTCTAAAAGTAAACACACAAGTTTCAAGAAAGGATGTAATACTAGAGGAAAAATAACTTAAGTGGAAGTCATAAAAACTTATTTGCTAGGGAGTGGGAACCTAATAAATAACTTTTCAAAGACAGAATGTTGATTTTCATTTGTTTTTATAAAAGCTAAACAGAAGCAAAAGCAATATATCAACTCTTGGTTGTCCAACTATAACTTTGCATAAAATCTGCTTAAAATGTATATTTTTCTCCTATACCCACTTTACCTGCTTTACAGCTTTTTTCCTTTACTCTTTGTGTCTTCAAGACATACAAATTTATTTAAATATTAGGAAAAAATACTTATAAATATAAATCTGCCAAAAAACGAAAGTACTACAAAAGTTGATATAACAATGCATAGATACTGTTACCATTTATCTATCAACTGCATAAATCAGGTAAATCATAACCTAATTCAGCCCATAGGCCTGAATTTCCTAACTCATGAAGTCTTTCCTTCCAAAGCTCTAAAATCTATCTCCCTGCTGCTAGGTATAATGTCAACTTTTAATAATAAAAAATAGCTTGATTTTTGTATCTCTTTAGAATAGTGGGAAAAGCATGAGATTTTGAGCTGTAAGACTGGAATTCCAGTTTGGCTTAACTTTATAAACTGGGAGACCTCAAACAGGTTACTTGACTTCTGAGCCTCAGTTTTCTCATCCTTAAAATAATCTGTAATTTTGTAAGAATACAGTACAAGTAAATTGATTAACTCAATCCCTGGTAAATAGTAAGTAAGCACTCAATAACTTTCTGATGTTACCATGATATTTCCACATAAGGCGTTATAAAGATTAAATTAAAAGATAATGTATGTAATAAGCCTTACTAATTGCCAGTATACAATAATTATCTTTCTCTTTATTTGTTCCTTGTAGTCCATTATTTTGTTGCATATCAACACATATTTTACATTTTATAGCAAAATCTTTCAAGTTAAACATCAGGAATTTAGCAATTTGGAGTAACTGGTATTATAAACTAAGTGTTTCTATCTTAAATTACATTTAAGTAGGTATAAAAGTCTAACATCAAATATGATGTGAAAGTTTTTATTAAATGTAAAAATAAGATGTTTCTGATTTAAATACAAACCATAACTCGTTTGCTTCTCTAAATTTACTTGAAAAAAATTTCTCCAAGTTGTATTTTATATTGCTAAGTCTATCACTGTACATTAGAAGAGTATAAACATCCCCTATACAAGAAAGATCAGGTTCCTGAAAAACCTCTGTAATAAAAGTATATGAGAGTCAAGAAAAAGAGGGTAATGAAGATTAAGACCATTACTGACCATATGAATATTTGTTATATTTACCAAAATAAAGCAAATCGGATAGCATTCCAAAAAAAAAATAGCACTGGTTTTCTACATCTTCAATCAATAATAATAGCAGTTACAAGACTACATTTCATTCATCTTTCCTTGTTCACTAGAAATTCTTCGGGATTCCCACTTCACTAGAATTTCAATAGTTTCAAATTTGTTCTGCCTTGTTTTAATATCTGTAATATGTTGTATGTTATAGGTATTTTTCTTCATCTGATTCTTCATCTAAATGTCCAATTCCTTTTTCATTTTATGACTCAGAGTTACTGATTATAAATGGTCAATCCCAGAGAGTAAATCAGTTCTGAAAGTTTTGGATAACTTTTAATACCATCAGTCTAACTGAATAAGGATATTTGATATTCCTCCCATATACTAGTATTTTTAGTTTTCTACTTATGATTCCCTCAGGTTCACTTTCCATTGAATTTCTTTAAGTCTTACAAGGTTGCATTCTAACTTAAAAAGAAAACTTTATTATTCACCTCTCCTGTTTAGATCTCAACCGTACTATATCCCCTAACCAGAGTAAGTCACACTTATTGGATAACTAGAAGTTGAGAGTAAAGAAATTCAGAAGAAATGTAAGTAAACTAGAACTTCAAGTAAAAGAAATATAGTGAGCTGGATTACCATTTATTTGTATGCATACAAAATACTTCAAATGAGAGAAATACAGGCATCTGAGCCATAGTTTCAAAAACTAAATAGCAATTATGTTCAAAAAGAAATTCAGAGAAGAAAAAAACTAAGAAACCTATATTATGTTAAAATATTACAATGATGGCCAGATGTAGTGTTTCATGCCTGTAATCCCAGCACTTTGGGAGGCTGACGCTGGAGGACTGCTTGAACCCAGGAGTTAAAAACCAGCCGAAGTAACATAGAGAGACCTCATTTCTACAAAAATTCTGTTTTAAATTGGCCAGGCATGGTGATGTGAGCCTGTAGTCCCAGCTACCTGGAAAGCTGAAGTGGGAGGATCACTTGAGCCCAGGAGATTCAGACTGCAGTGACCCATAATCATACCACTGCACTCCACTCTGGGCAAGGCTGGAGTGAGCCATGATCATGCCACCGAACTCCAGCCTCGGTGACAGAATGAGACCCTATCTCAAAAATAAATAAAAAATAAAACAAGAAGACAAAAAAGAATGCATATTGTATGATTTCATTTAGATAAAACTCTAGAAAATGCAAACTAATCTTAGAAAGCAGATTAGCATTTGCACAGGGAAGTTTTTGGGAATGATGAACACTAACACGTTCACTATCTTGATGCACGCATGTTTATACATGTGACAAAACTCATTAATACACTTTAAATATGTGCAGTGTATGTCACTTATACTTCAATAAAGCTAGTAAAATATAAAATACTGTATTCAAGGCTGTAAAATAAAACAACACATTTAAAAGAACTGAAATCACACAAAGTATGTGCTTTAACAGTGATAGAACTAGAAATCAGTAACAGAAAAGTTTCTGGTTAATCACCAAATATTTGGAGGTTAAATAAACTTCTTGATAATCCATGAGTCAGAGAGAAAATTACAAATACTTTGAACCAAATGAAAATAAAAATACTATATAAAAATGTGTAGGATATAGTCAAAACAGTGCTTTAGAGGGAAAGAGCATTAAATGCTTACATAAGAAAAAAAGAAAAGTGAAATCAATGATTTCTACCTTAAGAAACTAAAAAACAAGAGTAAATTATATCCAAAGAGAGGAGAAGAAATAATAAAAACAAAAAAATTAATGGAAGTGAAAAATAGAAAAACAATTGAGAAAATCAAGAATAAAGCAAGGAGTTTGCTCTTACCACTCCTCTTCAACGTTTTATTAGAAGTCCTATACAGTGAAAAAGAGAAGGAAAAGAAAAAGTATACAGATTGGAAATAAAACTGTCATTATTTTCTGGCAACATAGTTATCTCTGTAGAAAATCCCAAGGAATCTACAAAAAAGTTCCTGGAATTTAATAAATGAGTTTGGCAAGGTTGTAGGACACAATGTTAATATACAAAAATCAATTGTATTTTATGTACTAACAATGAATTTAAGCACCAAACCCAAAGAAATAATTATGTATAAAGCTAACAGAACATGAGCATAATTTATACGCTATGCAAAAAGCTACAAAGCTTTAACAAGAAAAAAGTCAAAGACCTAAATACATGCAGAGTTATGTCATGTTCATGGTTTGGAAGACTTAATATTGTTAAGATGTCAATTCTCCCCAAATTCATCTGTAAATTGAATGTAATTCCAATCAAATAGCAGTGTTTCCTGTAGATATTTGACAAGCTAATTCTAAAATTTATACAGAAAGGTAAAGAAATTAGAATAGCCAAAACAATCTTGAAAAATAAGAAAAAATTTGAAAGGCTCACTCTACCTGATTTCAGGACTTAATATAAAGCTACAGTAGGCTGCGTGCAGTGGCTCACATTTGTAATTTCCAGCACTTTGGGAGGCCAAGATGAGAGAACTGCTTGAGCCCAGGTGTTCGAGACCTACCTGGGCAATATAGCAAGCCCATGTATCCTTTTTAATTAAAAAAGAAAAAAAAAGCTACAGTAAACTAGACATTGTGATATTTAATCAAGAGAGGCATATAGATCGATAGAACAGAATAGAGTGTGGAAAGAACCTACACAGATATTGTTGATTGATTTTTGACCATGTACAACAGTAATTAAAGGGAAAAGGATAGCCTTTTCAAAAAATGGTACTGGAAAAGCCTAGAAAGTCATAGGCAAAAAAAAAAAGTTTGATCCATACCTCACACCCATATAAAAACCTGAGTCAAAATGAGACACACACCTACAAGTAAAATAAAGAGATCATAGGAGAAAATTTTCATGATCTTAGTTTAAGCAAATTGTTAGATACTGCACTAAAAGCACAATCTCTTTTTTTAAAAAAGTAATGAATTTGTCAAAAGCAAAACCTTTTGTTCTGCCAAAGGCACTGCTGGAGAACAAAAAGACTGAAAATACATATTTGCACATATCTGGCAAGGGACTTATATTCAGAATTATAAGAAGAACTCTCAAAACTCAACAAGAAATAACAATTTTTAAATGGGCAAAATATTTCAATGAACACTTTAACAAAGATGTACAAATGGCAAATAAGCACATGAAAAGGTGCTCAATATCATTATTCATGAGGGTAATACAAGTTAAAACCACAATGAGATGCTACTATGTATCTATTACAATGACTATAATTTCTAAAACTAACCATACCAATTCCTGCAAGGATGCTAAGCAATTGGACCTCTCATGCATTGCTGGCTGGAATGCAAAATGGCTCACCAAGTTTGGAAAACAGTTTGGAAATCCTTTATAAAATTAAACATACACTTACCATATAACCCAGCAATCCCCTTCCTAAAAAATAAAAACTTGTGTTCACACAAAAACATGCATGTGAATGTTTGTGGCAAGCTTTATTCAAAAACTGGAAACAACTCAATGTCTTTAACTGATGAATGTATAAACAAACTGTGATACGTCCATACAATGGAATACTACTCAACAATAAAAAAGAATAAACTATTAATACATAAAAGAAAATAGATGAATCTCAAATGCACTAAGCTACATGAAAGAAGCCAGACTCAAAAAGTTATATATACTATTTGATTCCATTTATATAATATTCTAGAAAAGACAAAATTGTAGGGATAGATAACAGATCACTGGTTGCCTGGGTTTAAGAGCTGACAAAGGTCCAACTACAGAGGGACAGCACAAGTAAGTTTTTTACAGAAAACTGTTATGTATCTTGATTGTGGTGGTGGTAGTTACATAGTTCTACACATTTATCAAAAATCACAGAACTGTACACAAAAATTTTACTGTATATTAAAAAATAACTTTCAAAAATAGGCAAAGGTAGTTAAAAGGAAAAACTAGCAATTTGGAAGGTCTAAAAAACAATTTAAAAAAATAGAACAGGCTGGGCACAGTGGCTCACGCCTGTAATCCCAGCACTTTGAGAGGCTGAGGTGGGCAGATCACTGGAGGTCATGAGCTCAAGATCAGTTTGGCCCAACATGGTGAAACCCCATCTCTACTAAAAATACAAAAATCAGCCGGGTGCAGTGGTTCACACATGTAATCCCAGCAATTTGGGAGGCCGAGGTGGGCAGATCACCTGAGGTCAGGGGTTCGAGACCAGTATGGTCAACACGGTGAAACCCCATCTCTACTAAAAATACAAAAATTTGCCAGGAGTAGCAGGCACCTGAAATTCCAGCTACTCGGGAGGCTGAGGCAGGAGAATTGCTTGAACCCGGGAGGCAGAGGTTGCAGTTAGCCAAGACCATACCATTGCATTCCAGTCTGGGCAACAAGAGTGACATTCCATCTCAAAAAAAAAAAAAATTAGCCCAGTGTGGTAGGAATCACTTGAACCTGGGAGGAAAAAGCTGCAGTGAGTGGAGATGGCACCACTGCACTCCAGCCCGGACAACAAGAATAAAACTCCATCTCAATAATAATAATAATAGGACAAAATAAAAACGAGGTCTTGGGAATAATATCAGGTCATAAAAAGAGGGCAGTAAGTTGGGCGTGGATTTTTTTTTTTTTTTGAGATGGAGTCTCACTCTGTCACCAGGCTAGAGTGCAGTGGCACAATCTCAGCTCACTGCAATCTCTGACCCTCTGGTTCAAGCAATTCTCCTACCTCAGCCTCCCGAGTAGCTGTGATTACAGGCAAGCACCACCACACCAGCTAATTTTTGTATTTTTAGTAGAGATGGGGTTTTACCATGTTGGCCAAGATGGTCTCGATCTCCAGACCTCATGAGGGGATAGATTTTAAAGGCAAGACAAAACAGCACTAACTGAAATGTATTGCATTTCCTTAGGCTATGAATGTATGCAACTAACTGTAATAGATTAAACAGGACCTGTACCTTCATCGCTTATAGAAATCACAGATTCTTCCTATCATATCATTATTACCATGGATCTGCTTCTATCTTATTTTGCAGGCATTAATAAACATATTTATAAATCATATTAAGTTTTCTAGTATTTTGATAACTATTTTATATAACTGGTTTCTTTTGCAATCCCATGTATTTTACTTTATACATTTAGAATATATTAAATATTTTTAAATACATATAAAGCAGCTAAGAAAGCATTCATAGGCTTCCCTAAACTATCAAAAGGATCTATGGCAAATAAAAAGTTAAAAATCCCTGCTCTAAATTATTTTGCCCCCATCTTACAAAGCGCCTCTTTCTCCAGGGCCTGTAATATCCTTCATACATGCATGAAGTGTCACTCTTACCATGGTTATATAATAGTTTACACCCAAGACACAGATACATACAGCTTTTTTAAAAAGCAAGTCATGTTTGTTTATGCTCCCTGGATAGTAGTCCATATAAAATTAAATATAGCAAATAAATATTCCATCTAGTCATATAAAATACAAAGAAGAGACCTTAGACTGAACACTACAATGCTAAATGAAATGTACTTTCTGAAACCACAGATGAAACTAGCTTAAAAAAGTCAACCTTACATCTCACATAAGAAGGAATTTAATGAAGGCATTTCAAAAAGGATCTCAAGTTGATAAGAATGCAAAGTTTAACTCATTTACCTTTGTTTTCTAAATACACTGTACACACACTGCAACACCTTATGTTACTCATTTAAAAGTTTTTTTTAAAGTGTATCAAAACAAAATCAAGCACAAACAAAAAAGCCAGATCTCAAAAGTATCTACAATATTAAAACTCTTATGATTCTTTGGGTTAAATGATAGCAATTACCAACCAAGTGACATACAGCAGGCACTGAAACAATGGAAATGCCCACATAGCGGAAGGGAGCAAGGGGATCCAAACCACAAGAGCAACAAAATCAACAGTGGATCCAGAGACCACCAGAAGTGAAAAAAATGTTCTGTCGTGTAAAGGTAATCTGGTGAAAACTATGAAAAAAAAAGAACCATTTTTAGAAAAAAGCAAATATTAGAAATATTAAAGTAAATATTACAAAAGTCATTGTATTACAAAGGCATTAACTCCTTCCTATCAATAGAATGTACCAGTTTAAAAATTTTTAGTAGGAATATATCTTTTATTTTATAACAGATATCAAGAGACAAAGAGAATTTGCTCATCCATACTACCTACTATTACTGGTTGTCAAAATCCAGCCACATAAAACTGTTCATTTATTTCCAACTTAACAAAATATCGTTTTTGGCTGAGTGCCGTGGCTCACACCTGTAATCCTAGCAGTTTGAGAGGCCAAGCAGGGCAGATTGCTTGAGCCCAGAAGTTCGAGACTAGCCTAGGCAAGAGAGTGAAACCCTGTCACTGTTTATTTAAAATATATATTTATAAAAAATTAAAAAATATTTATACATATAAACATTTTAAAAAATTTTAACAAAAATATGCAATCTATAATAATCTGTCATATCTCTACCAACATCTTAAATATTTTTTTGTTTGTTTATTTGTTTTTGAGACAGAGTTTTACTCTTGTTGCCCAGGATGGAGTGCAACAGTGCAATCTCAGCTCACTGCAACCTCCACCTTCCAGGTTCAAGTGATTCTCCTACCTCAGCCTCTTCAGTAACTGGGATTACAGGTGCCAGCCACCATGCCTGGCTAATTTTTTTATATTTTAGTAGAGACAGGGTTTTACCATGTTGGCCAGGCTGGTCTCAAACTCCTGACCTCAAGTGATCTGCCCGCCAGAAAGGGCTGGGATTGCAGGCATGAGCCACTGTGCCCGGCCAGAAATTTTTATTATAAGCAGTCAAAATGATGAGTCTTTGAAGTTATTTTTTTCTGATTACAGAATCACTTTGTGCTCATTACAGAAAACTTGTAAAATATAAAAAGAAAAAAAGAATGTCCCATAATCTTACCAACTAGAAATAACCATTGTAACCATTTTATTTCTTCTATGAGTACTATCTTATTATTAGTAAGAATACTGTAAATTAATACTTATTCACCACTTCCTTTCAGCTATTCAGCTAAGAGCTTTCCAAACATTTTCATTTTACCTTTACAACAATTCTATTCAAGTAATAGGTGAACATTTTACAGTTGTGTCAAGTAGGGTTTAAAGAGGTTAGGAAACATGCCTAAGGTCATACAGATAAGTGGCAGAGCTGAAGTCAGCATCCTTGATCACTATACTACACCACCATCAATATACAGACAGAGATACTGCCATATTCTACTCTTTGTTCCTAAAATTATAAATACAATTTTTAGATGGCTATTTAATAACAGCAGTTGGATATATAATAACTTTACTGAGTCACTCCTCTCCTGGATCAGATTATTTTAATGTTGTATTCACGACAGTGTAATTCATTCAATATAAAAAATAAATGCAAGACTTCCTTGTCCACTTCTAAATTTAAGTTAAAATATATAATTCAACTTACTCTTTTACTGAGGCAAATAACTGGCCACATACTGCAACCTAATGTGCAGCAGCAACAAAGGCAGCCACAAAGTAGCCAACGTACATTAACAGGAAGGTTCTTCTTAAGACAACTGTTAACTCTGTTGATGCTGGCTTTAAATTCTTCAGGAGCTACCTAAAGAAAAATTTTAAGAAATAATAACAATGCAATATTAATGTCAAAAACCATGACTGATTAGCATACTTTTTTCTATTTTTTTCAGAAAAAAAACCTCTCATTTTGAGGCATACAAGTAGTACATAAATGAGACACTCACTTTTCCAGTTAACGAAGAAGGAAATTCCGATTCAAATTTGTTGCTCAGTCCAAATCTATTTTAAAGAATAAAAAGAATATGTTATTACATGTCATTGTTGCCAAAAACAGACTATTTAATTTGAAGGTCAAGTCAATAGAAAGCATTTTCACATACAAAGGAAGTTTGAGACATAAAATGGAAGTGTGAGATAAAATAACTGTAATAAGCAATATATGAAATGTTAACAAGCAATTACTTTAGCAGTTAAATGGAAACTTTTATATAATGATAAGAGGCTGAATGTTAATTAACCAGCAGTATGTAAACAAAAGTATAAACGTTTCATTTAATTGAGCTACCACCTTTATATCTTAAAAAGTAACTTCAAAGCATATTATTTTAATGGGTGGGATAGCAATTTTTTTCCAGCTTTTAATGTCATTGGTGGAAACAAACAATGGTTGTGAATTTTAGCAGGTGTTCTAAACAAGCAATAAGATGAGGAGAAGGAAAAATGCAGGAAAGAGTGGGGAAGGGGAAGAATAAGGAAAAAGCGAGAGAAAAAATAAAAAAGAGAACTGTCTTAGGTTCCATTCAATACTTATTTGTCAGTGCATTAGATGATATAAAAGAAAAGGTAGATACGTACTATACCTACATCTATTCCTATTACCTAAAAGACCTTTTCTTGATTCACGGTTAAAATATTCCATGGCTTTAAAACTAAAAGATTTAAACTATTTTCAAAGAATGGTAAATATAACAAGAAGATAAAAGACATAGTAAAAACAACCTATTTTGCTTTTATCTATTAGAAGTCTACCAGTACTTGGAGAAAAGAGAATTCATTCAAATCACAAGTATTGAGCACGTTTGCAGCACTTCAGGAGATCCTATAATAGCAGGCTTTTGTGGCTTTTACAGCTTCGTTTGTTTCCTTAAGAAATCACATACGAGACCAATTTTACTTTTAAATAATCTGAGATAATTTTGAAAGTTCATGTAATACACACAGTAAAGTTTTGAAGGAGGGACTCCAACTTTACACCTACATCTAAATGGAATCTTGAAACAGGCTTGTTTTACTCATATCCCACATACTTCCATTTCACCATCTCTACATTCCTCCAGTCTATAGCCATAACTCAGTGTAAACCACTCCCATTTGTTATCCTGCTTTCTCATCATCTTCAAATTCAGATTTATCTTTCCTGACAGACCTTTCCATTCCAAACTCCTTTAACACTTTCCTTTGAAACCCTCAATCTGTTGATCTGCAGCTATCAGGATACCTCCTTATCTTAAAAAACAAACAAAAACCTCAAATACATACAGTCATGTGCCATATAACAGTGTTTCAGTCAGAACAATACTTGAAGGTGGTACCATAAGATTATAATACTGTATTTTTACTGTACCTTTTCTATGTTTAGATACACAAAAACTTACCCTGTCTTACAACTGCCTACAGCACATAGTACCGTAACATACTGTACAGGTTTATAGCCTAAGGGCTATGGGCTATAACCATATAGCCTAGATGTTTAGTAGGCTATACCATTTAAGTTTGTATACACACACTCTGTGATGTTTGCACAGTGATGAAATTGCCTAACAACCCGTTTATCAGAATAGCCCCCATAGTTAAGCACCATACACCTCTATATATCTTCACTTTAACCACAAACCCTGTTGAAATGCCACTCGTTTTTAAGAAATCCTCAACTATAGTTCATCCTGACCTTATCTACTCTAAAGAATTTTACCTCCTTCACCTCTATCTAATTCAGCAACCTACTCACTGTGATATATTCTGGATACTGTCATCACTTGGGACTTTATTACCTCTGAAATTCTGAACTGTAAAATTCTCCTTTTACCACTGCCGTCAATCATTTCATTTCTCCCATTCTTACTATATTTGTTTTTTGGCTTCTGGTTGTAATTTACTGCTTCCTACCAATCCATAGCTCCCTGTGACTCCCTTTCCTTTCTTATTTGCCATAGTCAATCATTCTGACCATACTCCAACAAACACCTTTAATCATCTCTACAGTGTCCCTTGCCAACCCAGGTTCAATTAAATTGTTCACTTTCTTCACACTGCCTGGAGCTACTGGAGAAAAATCACATTTATAAATGCATCATAATAAATATATATATATATATACACACACATAACATACATATCTTATTTCTAACCTCAGTGAGTATTATAGCAATCTTTATTCATCCACAATAAGTTCCCTTTTCCATGCTCTATAGTTGTTGCCTGTCTTTAGTTGCTCAACGTTATCCTCACAACATTTTTTGCAGATAACCAGAGTCGTCAACTCTGAGAGGAAAAAAATATTATTGAATACAAATTGCTTTACCTTCCCTCCCCTTTATTGTTGGATTTACTTATATATCTTCAGTATTTTTACCATCTCTCAATGGAGGAAAACTTCCAAAAACTAACCATTTACATTTGGTTGCATCTCCTCCAGTCTCCTCTGCAATCCACTGTTATTTCTACCTCGCTTCAGGCTCCTTAAACATAGCCTACAAACCTGAATTAGTCTATTCACCTGAGAATGTGAATCCCTATTTTCTTCTCTCTCAATGTCTGATGGCATCTATTTCTTTCCTTCCTCAACCAATGTTTTGAAAGACTCCTTTACATTAACTATCTTTACCTTATCTCCCATTCATTATTCAAACTACCATAATCCAGGCTTTCTACACACTTCTTTACTAATAATGCTGTTCTAATCAGAGTAGTTGAAAACAACTCTTTTCAGCAAGTCTTCTTTCATATAGCATGCTTTCTCCTAGCAAAGAGCTTGAACATCAGAATGTCTTATTTGACACAGGCCACAGCAAATATCTCCTTTGCTATGTTTTTCATCCCTGCCAAAACCTTTTTTTTTTCCAAATCAAAACCAACCAAAACAACACTATCAGGTAGAATTTTAGCAAGACCATCTTATTTTATTAAATGAATAAGAAAAGTCACACTTCTTAACTGTAAAATATCACCTCTAATGATTTATTTTTGACATAAACTGCTTAATTTTGACACTACCTAAGTTCTGGCTTCTTTTTTTTTAAGTTTGGCAGGAGGCAGAGATCGTTAGAATGAAAATGGCATATATGTTTTGTTTTCAATTTACAGCATTATAAATGTACCTACAAGTTTACATACAAGTTTCTAAATGTGGTAAAAATAATTTCCTTTATTCTAAGACAAAGTATAATTGGCTCAGGACAGTATTAGAAAGGCCAAGTTTCATCCCATAAAATAATAATTTGGTATACTTGAAAGAAGAACAATGATTCCTGCATTGGGTAGGGCGCTGAACCCCTTCAAACTCTGACAACCATTCTACTAATCCAAAAAGCTAGAAGTCGTACTTGGATAATTTTTTAAAATATGATTTAAAGTAGGTGGCATCTTAATTCAGTTATCTACATAGAATAATAAAATTAAATTTTAAAAACTATTTTATGTTGGCAAAAAGGTCAAGATGGAAAAATATCACACACTGTCAATGGAACTATAAATTGTTACAACCATTTCAGATTAATTTGGCATTGAAAGTATTTGTACCTTTGTCACAGTGTTTTCTTTTCAGAAATGCAATATTACTTAAAAAATAACCTGAAATGTGGATTAAATTTATGCATAAACAAGTTCATTGAATTTTTATTCACAAATATAAATATATATCTATTTATAACATTTTAGAAATGGTTAAGTAAATTATTGTATCTCAATAGAACAGAATATTAAACAACCATTAAAAGTGAAATTTGCAAATTAATAACATGGAAATATCATGGAACATAAACTTCTTTACCCTCCCTTCCTTTCATTTTTAGATTTATTTATGTATCTTCAGTATTTTTTACCAACGCCGAAGAAGAAAATTCAAAACTGTTCTTATACCATTTAACTGAAAAGAACAAAAACCTTGTAAGTTCACAGACTTTTCAGGAATACAGTCTGATAGTACGTAAAGGGGGTCTTATAAAAATATTCCTACCCTTTGCTCCAGTAATTCTACTTCCAGAAATGTATCAAGAGAAAATACCTGCAGAGGCACAGATATGTTAATGAATAATCAAGTATTCTGCGTTGTTATTTTAGGGAGGGGGTATTAAAGATATTTTGTATCATTTGTTTTTTCAAATAAGAGCTATTTTTCAGTAATGTATAGTTGCTGCTAAGTAAAGAATTGATGAGTTTTTTTTTGAGACAGAGTCTCACTTTGTTGCCCAGACTGGAGTGTAGTGGCGTGATCTCAGCTCACCATACCCTCTGCCTCCCAGGTTCAAGCCATTCTTCTGCCTCAGCTTCTCAAGTAGCTGGGATTACAGGCACTCGCAACCATGCCGGGCTAATTTTTGTATTTTTAGTAGAGACAGGGTTTCACCATGTTGGCCAGGATGGTCTCGAATGCCTGACCTCAAGTGATCCACCCACCTTGGCCTCCCAAAATGCGGATTACAGTCATGATCCACGATGTCCAGCAGACAAATATTTCATAATTTTGTTTTCTTATCTGAATCTTTTATTTGGTATTAACTAGGTGTTTTAAGATAAGTAAACAGGGAAATCTGGGTTCATTAATCAATAGTTTTCTTGAATGTATTTCTATTTTTTCCATAATTCAAGTCCATATAATCCCCTGTCCTTCTTACTTCAGTTTTTAACTTCTTCTATTTTCCTTGTATCTTCTCATATTAACAATGTCTCTTGGCATTTACTAATTAACTATGATTTTAAATTAAGACATGTTTTGAACTCATAATGAATTTTGCCTTATAAATGCTGAAATGCAAGAATCTGCTGCTTCAACTTGTTTTGCTCTTAACCAGAAATACATATTCAATGTTTCTTTTCTTCTGAATTACAGTGATATTTTTAACAGTAAAATTTTTAAAACAGAAATATCTTTAAATTAATTATAATACAACAATGTGAAAAGATACTACACATGTCAAAACCATGTATACTAGAGAGAGTAGCCTGTTACTCTACATGCCTAACTAGGAACTCCCTATACTCTGGCTAATTAGATCACAAGTGGGCATCTGCTTTAAGAACAGCTAATTCCTGGGCTGGCTAGCAGCACATGGAATGGCAAGGCCAAACAGTCCTGCCTAACTTAGATAACATTAATTTAATCAGCTCTCTCTTGAGGTATCTGAACATAAGACAAATAGACGGTAACATGAAGAGCTGACAGACAGTGCGAGGGCTTAAACTGAAGTCAACATGTAGTAAAGCCATCGATAATTAGAAGTCAAAATAAACTGAAGCCAATAGTAAGCAGAAACTGAGATCAGCAGACAAGTAATGATGGGCCAGATCAGGGAAGGTCTTGCAGAATATTAAAAGGACTCTGAAGGAGATGAGGAATCTTTGAGGGGCCTGATACAGAGAAGAGACTTGATCTGACTTATGTTTTAAAAGGACCACTATGGCAGATGTATCAAGATGACTGTAAAAGAGGAGATGCAAAGGCGGAAACGGGGAAGAAAAAATACATACACTTTTAGTAATTTAGATGGATTCTTGCTATGTTGCTCAGGGTAGTCTCAAACTCCTGGGCTCAAGTGATATTTCCGCCTCAGCCTGCCGTGTAGCTGGGACTATAGGCACATGACACTATGCCTGGCTTAAGAAAAATATATTCAGTGTAAGGCAGAAAGGAGACTGGCAATTCACTCCAGCTGTGGAGTGGCAAAACAGGGCCAGATTTTGAAGACAGAGACAAGATGTCAAGACAGAATGGATGCAGTGAAAGACAAAGAGGGAAATCAAGAACATATCAAAAAATTTTTCATCTAAACAAATAGGGTCCTTGATCTTCCATCAACTGACAATGGAAGGGTACAGCTGAAGCTAATTTGGGGGGTAGATTATAAATTTAGTTTTGGATATTTTGGATTCTGAGACATTCAATCTGTACAAATCTACAGGTACAGAGAATTTTTATCTTCCTACAGATATGACAAGACCTAGGAGCATATGAACTAGAAATTTCAAACTAAACACATGGGTTATGCAGATGAGCACTTATTTCCTAAGTTCAGCCTGGTGGTGCATGCCTGTAATCCCAGTTTCTCGGGAGGCTGAGGCAGAAGAATTGCTTGAATCCAGGAAGGGGAGGCTGCAGTGAGCTGAGATCATGCCATTGCACTTTAGCCTGGGCAACAAGGAACGAAACTCCATCTCAAATCAAAAAAAAAAAAAAAAAAAAGAAAAATATATTATTCTTCAGGGACATTGTGAGAACATTTCAGCTCCTGTGGATGCAACTGAGTTTTACATGTAAGATATAAAAAACACAATTTTTTCCTCAAATCTAATGACTCATGTAATGAGGGCTGTCACATACCACACACCTTATAGCTAAAGGGTAAAATTTTTACCAGGGTTCCCACTTCAAAATCTACGATCTTGTGGGAAAGACTCTCTCTACTTCTGGCACATGCTATTCTCTTGGCATACTAGCTGCCCCGGCAGCAGAACAAAAAGTGCAGGAATGCCATCAAAATCATTCCCAGTGAACAGTAAGGGCAGCCAGTTATTTAACCTCAGCCTCCACAAAGCTAAAATTAAAAAATAAACCATACACACACAACAACTGAGGAATCAGATAGCAAAGGTGGCCATTGCTATGTATTTCCATATCTCATAGGAAAAGTGGTGAAATTTGATGGTTTATACCCAGAATTGTAATAACTCCTTTAATCTAGAGATCAACACTTTAGCTGGGGCCACTATCATGTCTGACGGAGGCTGCTTCACTAACTTTCTAAATTTCATCCTAATCCCTTTACAGTCCTTTCTGGCCCCTACTGAACTCTCCAACCTCATTTCAAGACACTATCCCCTTTGTTCACTATATTCTAGCCTTAATACAGAGGTATCCTTTCAGTTCCTCAGGCAAGTCAAGCTTGTTTTGGCTTGGAGTCTTGGCACCTGCTGTTCTCCAGATCCAGGGACTCTTGACAAGACTCTCATCCTTCCTAAATGTTTGCTTCCTCAGAGAGGCTCTCCCTAATCACATTATTTTCTATCACAGGACCTCATCCATATTCTTCACTGCAACTTTTTCAGATAAAGTTTGTCTATTAGCTGTAAACTCTATGAGGGCAGAAACTATGTGTGTTTCATTTTGGGTTTAATTATATACCCAGAGCCTTGTGCAATATCTGGCAGAAAAATGGGCATTTAATAAATACTCATTAAATTACTTATCAGGAAACCTCAATAAGGACAGCTGATAATCAAAGATTAAACAAAAAATTCTCTGAGAAAACAAAATAAATATTGTAAAACCCAAGTACTAAAACCCAAGCATCTATATTCATCAATCAGAATAAACTTCTCTTACTTTATATGTAGTTCTAATAAGGCTGGTTGTTTTATTTCCAAGTACAGCTGATCAATTACAAAGAGAGAAGAATATAAACCAAAAGCAATAGCCCACACATGAAATTTAAAAGAAAGTGCCATTTAAAGAAGGTTCTCAAACTCCAACATTCCTCAGGACCACTAAGACATCACTGTGTATCAATCTGATATCCGCTTTTGATTAAATGATTCCTCTAGTCAATTAGATAATTCTGATCTATGCTCAGAATCTTGTTTTAAAGCAGAAAAGCATACATCATATTTTAGACTGACTTCTCACAAAATGGTAAAAATTAACCAAAAAACGCGCATGCAGAGTTAAACATCAAAATATGTGATAAGTAATAATTTGTTGAATGTCCATTATGGATCTAGGTCATTAGATAAATTCTGACTCTCACAGAATCCACTCTAAGGTGGATATTATCCTCTTTTGCAGATGAAAAAATTGAAGTTCAGAAAGGTTAATTTGCTTATGTGTAAGTGACTGAGAATTGCCTGACATCAAAGATCGCACTTTTTCCATGGTATCACCCATTACTTTCCAAATACGTCTGATAGAATCACATTAACACTCTTACCAAAAATAAAAATCCCTAGACTCTTCCCTTCCAGACCCAAGATTCTGGTTGGGTCAAAAGTCACCAGGTCAAAAGTTACACACATACACAATCTTACACAGAAGACACTAGAAGGATACTCAAGAGCATCTGCTGCTACATGTTATATTTATAACTTAATTTTTATTAAGAATAAAATCTCAAATAGCTTTATAGCAGATTAGAAACCTAAGCCAGGAATAGCTATTACAGAGATTTGGAAGATTTCTTTCTAAGTATACAGCTGGTCTCATATCCTGGGCCTTTGACCTGTTAACAGTATAATCTCCAGCTGGAATTCAAGAGTAGATCTCAAATTAATACTATCATTCTTTAGAGTAATATTATTTATTTAAATAATTTAGAACAGCATTTGATTATTTAGCATCATAATAATTATATATAATTTACTTTTCACCATTTAATCCCTCTTTTCCACTTAATCAGCCACATAAAATTTTAAGTACTAATCAATTTCATATCCTTTGGTAGGCAAAAATCCAACACTGAACTCTTTGGACCAAAATGTCATATAAATTCTCAAATTCGAATACAGTAAAAACTTTGAACCCTCAGTTCATTATTATATTTCTAATTTCTTCAAGAAAAATCTATGCATTAAGAAGTTTTAGTAGTTGGTCCAATTAAAATGCATCACATTTGTTCTTCATATTACCAAAGATATGTCCAAATCTATAATCAAATTGATTTCCTCTCAAACCATATGGAATAAGAAAAATCTTGCTTCTTCTCCGATAAAACACCAATTGGCTGATGATGCCGGTGCGGGGCGGGGGGGGGGGGGAGCGGGGGCGCGGAAGCCCCAGGGGCCCTGGGATGGGGAACTGCGGTGGTGGCTTCCCCGGAGGTTTCAGCACTGGCATCCGGGGCCGATGTCGCGGCCGTGGACGCGGAGCTCACGGAGGCAAGACCGAGCATAAGGAGTGGATGCCTGTCACCAAGTTGGGCTGCTTGGTCAAGGGCATGAAGATCAAGTCTCTGGAGGAGATCTATCTCTTCTCTCTGTCCATCAAGGAATCTGAGATCACTGAATTTTTCCTGGGGGCCTCTCTCAAGGATGAGGTTTTGAAGATTATGCCAGTGCAGAAGCAGACCCGTGCTGGCCAGCGCACCAGGTTCAAGGTGTTTGTTGCTATTGGGGACTACAATGGCCATGTCGGTCTGGGTGTTAAGTGTTCCAAGGAGGTGGCCACTGCCATCCGTGGGGCCATCATCCTGGCCAAGCTCTCCATTGTCCCTGTGCTCAGAGGCTACTGGGGGAACAAGATCGGCAAGCCCCACACTGTCCCTTGCAAGGTGACAGGCCACTGTGGCTCTGTGCTGGTGTGCCTTATCTTCACGCCCAGGGGCACTGGCATCGTCTCAGCACCTGTGCCCAAGAAGCTGCTCATGATGGCTGGTATCGATGACTGCCACACCTCAGCCAGGGGCTGCACTGCCACCCTGGGCAACTTCGCCAAGGCCACCTTTGATGCCATCTCTAAGACTTACAGCTACCTGACCCCCGACCTCTGGAAGGAGACTGCATTCACCAAGTCTCCCTATCAGGAATTCACTGACCACCTCCTCAAGACCCACACCAGAGTCTCTGTGCAGAGGACCCAGGCTCCAGCTGTGGCTACAACAACATAGGGTTTTTAGACAAGAAAAATAAAGTGAATTAACCCTGCAAATGAAAAAAAAAAAAAAAAAGAAAAAAGAAAAAGAAAATCTCTTAGGAGGGCACGCATGGTGGCTCATATTACAATCCTAACATTTGTGGAGGCTGAGGCAGGAGAATCACTTGAGGCCAGGAGTTTAAAACCAGCCTGAGCAACAGTGAAGCCCCATCTCTATAAAAAACAAACAAAAAATAAACTAAAAAAAAAATTATCCAGGCATAGCAATGTACCTGTAGTTCTAACTACTTGGGAGACTGAAAAAGGAGGATCACTAGAGGCAGGAGGTCAAGGCCATGCCAACCAGCTTGGGTGACAGGGCAAGACTCTGTCTCTTAGAAAACAAAAATCTCTGGGGAAAAAAAACAGTTATTAAAAAAATCTACCTTAATTTGATAATTTCCTCACAATTATCAAATTTCATTTTTAAAAACAGAGGAGCCATTTGTCTTTTCAATGTTATAACTATTCTATTATAGACTATTATCTGCCTTTGTTAGGAGGTGCAGAAAGAGAAGAAAACAGTGATTCCTTTGGCAATTCCGACAAAATCCAAAGATGTATACAATTACTTCATTCATTTAGAAAATATCATAGGAACTATAATATTCTAGACACTATATTAAATAGTAGAGAAAGATCAATAAACACAAACTCTGCCCTCAAGAACCTTATAGCCTGTGGAGATATATCAATAAGATCTTCAAAAATTCCAAAAGAGAAAGCTTAATCTTTAGAAATAGAATATGTCTTAAATATTATGCTGGATGGGAGAAAGATGTAGGAATTATAAAGTTTAACAAAATTGTTTTATTGAAATGTTTCTGCAATTTCTAGCAAATCATGTTCAGGTCTCTTATTGCTAATCACAGCACCTAGTAGCAGTCCTGAAATACTGAAACATTTCAAAACAATTTTGTTATTAACTCTACCATTTGATATGTCGATAAACACTAAAGTATTCTTGTGATGTCTCTTATTCAAAAATCATACTGTATCCCAAACGTTTTCAAGTCACATTTCTAAATTTTTAATTTTCCATAACATACCTGGAATGAAAACAAGCAAAGAGTGGTTTCCAACAGCCATCGATAAAAAATGGTGTTAAAAGATAAGGAATTATTTGCGGAGATGCTAAGGTTATACCTCAGAAGGGAGTACACGAAGACACGGTAAAACTTAGTGAACTTACAAGAGAATAACACTAGAAACAAATCTCAGCAAAATAACTTGGCTCTATGACAGGGCTTGAATTAGAAATCAAAGTTTATATATTCTCTAGGAAAGCCCCAAGTTTGATTCTGATATAGAAAGGGTAGGAAGTGGAGATGGGAGCAAATAATGTCTGTTATGATGATAGATTACCTAGGAAATATTGGCCTAAAGCTACTTTTAAATTCTACCTTTTAGACTGACACATCCTTTAGAGTTATCACTGTGAAAAATGAAAGACTTCAATAATGATCTACATATTTTGCACAAATATATTTTGAAGCATACAGAACTCCATTATTTTAAAATATTAACCAGTCTGGTCAAGACTACCTAATAGTCACCTTTTTCCTCATTGTCAGTTATATATTTGAGAAGTCACCACAAAAACAAGAAAGAAATCTACTTTTAATTGAATCACGAGTGTAAGCCTTTTAGGTTACATGTACCTAAGTATTATGCAATAATAGGAATTTATCATTTATCTTCCTTCCTTCCAATACCACTTTCCTCAAAATATGCTTCTGCACAAGATTTCTCCATATTGCTACATAGAAATCTAACAATGAAGGGAAATATTATACTTAAACGGAAGAATGTCAAAAAAGAATACTGATCACAAGAGAAGTATAAAAAATAAGTCTGATTTCGAGTCAAGAAGAAAACATTTGTATTTTAAAAAAAGAAAATATTAGTATTAAAAGCCACTTTAAAGTAGATTTTAGGCAAATCAGACATTTTGCGTCCTATGTCACAAAAATCTGATTATGCCTAAAGACTAACCTAGAGAACGGAAGGTAACTTACTTTCTCACATCACCACAATGACATGCCAATCATGTCACATGAGAACACAACAGTTTTCTAAAGTAAACAGTAATACTGTAATATATTAAAGTAGAAAAAAAAGAGTAGAAATAGTCAACTGTAAAGGCCTACTCAAAAGCTACATCTGTGAAAAACATATGGATTGATCTATATCCTTCCAGATTGATCTAGATTATAGATGATTCAGTTTATATGGTCAATTACTTTCAAATTGGTAAGGGAAGACTGCTCTGATCAGAACCTTAGTTAAAAAAAAAAAAAAAAGGTGGAGGGGGGAAGGAGGTGGTAGGGGCAGTGATAAATTTAGCCAGTCTTACTACAACTGTTCTAATAGCTCTTCCCATTTATATTTAAAGCAAGAAAAACTGAATGTGCTCAACAGTTACAGTAACACATACGCACCAACTCTAAAAACCTTTATAGGTGCTAACTGGACTACCCACTGGCATAGTGTGCTACTGTGCCTGGGAATTACGTACGACAGAGCCATGTTTAAAAAAAAGTTTTGTAGCCGGGAGCGGTGGCTCAAGCCTGCAATCCCAGCACTTCGGGAGGCCGAGGAGGGTGGATGATGAGGTCAAGAGATCGAGACCATCTTGACCAACGTGGTGAAACCCCATCTCTACTAAAAATACAAAAATTAGCTGGGCGTGGTGGTGTGTGCCTGTAGTCCCAGCTACTCAGGAGGCTGAGGCAGGAGAATTGCCTGAACCTGGGAGGTGGAGGCTGCAGTGAACGGAGATTGTGCCACTGCACTCCAGCCTGGCGCCTGGCAACACAGTGAGACTCTGTCTCAAAAAAAAAAAAAAAGTTTTGTATCATTGCCTATTTATATCACCACAAAACAGGCTTAAGTTTTCAAGGCAGAAAGATCCTTATTGTCATCAAATTACTTCAAACACAGTAATTCAAGCACATACACATTGCTTAGAAATGGAAAAGTAAAACTAAAGTCAATCACTGCTATGTTTGACAACGGCAGTTCTAATTTCTTAGTACTATGTTTTATACCTGTTTCTCAAAGTGGAAAACTGTATCTGAGGAGGATAATAATAAAAGCTAGTATCTAGTGAACACAGTACCACACACTGCAATACATTTTTTTCATGTACTACTATCTCATTTAATCCTTAATAATCTTAAAAGGTATGGACTATTAACTATACCCAACTCAACTAAAGGTCATAAATAAATAATTTACCCAGGCAGTGGCTGAGATAGATTTTAACCCATGACCTAGAACCAAGATAAATGGGAGGAGAAGGAAGTTGTTGAGGAAGATCAGAGATTTAACTCCCTATGTAGAAAGGCATACTGTTTACTGATGGCAGATAGTCCCTCCCTATAACCTGGAATAGTTTTCAATCTTGGCTACACATTAGAATTACCTGTGAGATTTTATTATTTATTTACTTATTATTTTAACTATCCATGTCTAGGACCCTTACTTAGTACTTGGCCTTCAACTGGCCTGGGGTGGAGCAAAGGCAAGGGTCTTTTTTTAAAGCCACTCAGGATTCAAAGGAACAGCTAAGTTTGAAAACCACTAGTAATTCTTTTCTACCCTATTAGCCTCTCCAAGTAGCCAACTACAGTCAAGTTTACTGATTACCTATTTGGTTCTGAGTACTTTGCCCACTATGAGTATTTTCCACTAACCCAACAAAGTGCTTTTCTTCTCCTTAACAGAGGAAACAATATAACTACAGTACCGCCTTTTTAAATGACAAAATTCTGCTAGCTTTTCTTTGACATGAGGAATGTAGAGGGAAGGAAAGATAGCATGACAAAGTTTGGAAATCATTTCTTAGGCTTAAAACAATGCAAAAAGGTCCTAAATGTCAAAATAAAAGCAAATGGCAGGTTATGAGTTCTGCGATATATGTTAAAAGTTTAATATTCATGATATTTGGTTCTATTTCTCAAGCTGGTAATGACAGAACACTTAGAAAGTGTTATGGTGGTGATAAATTCCACTGTCTTGTCATGGTGCTATGACAGCAATTATGCAGTGCCCTGTTAAGTCACCTGAATATAAACTAACAGATGCCAAAGAAATCAAAGCATTACATAAGTAAACCCAAACGACAATATGACTGGTCATAACATGTATTGAGAAATGCAATTATTTTGCTGACAAACTTATATGAGAAGTCTTACTGTTTCCCTAAGTTATTCACAGCACATCCCACTCACTGTTCGCCAAAATATAATGAAGACTGTTCCAGACATTCTCTAACTTGCTGGCCCTTTTGTTTTACTGAAAAGGTGAAGAAGTACAGAGATATCTGACAAGTATGGAACTTTGATCTATGATTTGAACAAGAGATCTAAAATGAGAGAGTATCAATATATCAAATGGTACAAAACTGTGGACTTAACAGAGAAACATTACAAAACTTCCTGCTTCCGGACAGCTCATTATTTGGTTCAAGTCTTCACATTCCTTTATTTGTCATGGCCTTTCCGAAAGCTTTCCTTCCTTATTGTTTAATACTAGACTTTTAAGGTTACTAGTGGGACTCACAGGGACTCTTAACACATTAAGAAGCCCCAAGTTCATGCCCTAAGGAGGAACTTTGGGACTACAATTTTCCTTCAGTAACCTGAGCAGAGTGTATGTCCCTCACGTAGATTTTTTTTTTTTAATTTGTCGAAAACATACTTCTTCCTGCATATCTTAAATTTGTGTTCAACTATATATTGTTATCACGTACTATTACAAGAACTTGCGTTAGTTCTGCGGAAATTAACTCTGTGGAAGAAGAACTGGAAGACCTGCGAGTATGTGTGAAATAGACACCACAGGGAGCCTCGTTGCCAATTGTCACTGGGGTCTCACACGGCCCAGATCTGGTCTCTGAGCCATGTCACCGGGTGCAAAGGCACAGAGAACCACAGGATAACTGGGCGAGAAAACAAGGAGGCTCCCTGTCAATACACGTACTTCCATCCGGAAGCTAGCTGAAGGGTGGCCCGCAGGGCAGACCCTAATGAAAACCCAAGCCTACTGGGATCGTCACATCGCCCGGGCCTGCAGAGCCTGCTAAAGGGGTGTGAGGAGGAGAAAGGACAGCGTCCGTCCCCACTTCGGAAACCCAAACAAATGAAAATAAGGCAAGTTCTTACTTCCTGGTCGCCTCCTCTTTCCGAAGGCCCCCGACACCAGACGGACACCGAGGAAAGGGGACGCCCAAGGAGTAACGGGGCCCACCCAGCCCCGCACCTCCCGCCCTCGCCCTCCTCCGGGCCTTACACGGTGACGTGACCGGAGCCGCGGACCACCACCGGGTCCGGCGAGTACTTGAGCAGCTGCTCCTCCAGGGCCCGCTCCTCGTCCTCCTCTTCCTCATAGATCTCGTCGAAATCCGCCATCCTGAGCCTCCGAGCGCCCCTGCCCAAAGGGGCCTGACTCCCAGGGTTGGCGCCGGGGTACGGGCGGGCGAGGCGGCGGAGGCTGAGGAGAGTTGCCGCTGCCACCGGCTCCGAGGCCGCGGAGTTCCCTCTCTGCTGTCTCGGCTCAGGCTACAGAGGAGATGGGGTCTGGACCATCGCCGCTACCGCCGCCGCCATTACTAACAGCAATAACAACAACACAATGTCAACATCCGCCCAGGGGCCGACACCTCCACCAGCACCGCCACCGCTGCCGCCGCTGCAGCAGCAGCAGCAACTCAGGCAACCACAGCAACAGCCAGAGCCACCCGCAGCGGGAGCAGCCGGCTACGGCATCGCGAGACTTCCCGGGCGTGCGGATGGGCGGGCGCGTGCGTGGGCGCGTGGGCGAGTGGGCGAGTGGGCGCGCGGACTGGCTGGCGGGCGGGCGGGCGCGCGGGCGCGCACATGAAGCCTCGCGCGCTCCCAGGCCGCCGTCTTTCCTCCGCTTCCGCCCGGCGGCGGCGCCGGGGCGCGCGCTCCCGCAGGCGCGGCCCCGCTCGCCGGCTCCTGAGTCGCGGACCTGGGGGGCGGCGGCTCTACTGACTGGAGGCTGCAACCCCAGGATTCGGACAACGCAGCTCAGAGTGTCCACTCGGACATGCAGTTCCCCAAAGTCATCACTAACCCAAACAAACAACTGAAAAGAAAAGCCCTGGCTGGAATAGACACATTTTTGTGCGTGTCATTGCCAGTTTATCTAATAATCGCGTCTCGCTTTTCCTCGGGTTTTGAGTCTATGATGAACACCAGAGTCTCTTTTTTCCCAGTTAGAGAAGCGCAGCAGAGACATTGCGAGCATGTGTGTCCACTGCAGGATTTTCCAAGACGCCTCCAAATTCAAACATCTTGTCCCTTGATCCCCTTAAATATAATCCAATATATGAGGCCAATGATGCTGGTATTTTTTTTTTCCTTACAAGAAATCTCACCGTAGTCATGCTATGAAAGAAAGCTGATGAACTACCTGGATTCCATATTAGAAGATGCAGTCACCTGTTTGTTTTTTTCCTTAAAACCTTAGGGAATTCCTTTTCTTACCAGTTTCTCCCACAGACAAGACCTTGAAAGAAAGGGGGGAAGAAAAGGAAGCAGGAAGGGAGAAAGGATAGGACGAGAAGAAGGAAAGAAGAAAGGGAGAGAGAAAAAAGGAGGGAGGGAAGGAAGGAAGGAAAAGGTTTAATGGAGTCTACTTATCTGCCTAGGAACGGCTGAAGGGTCACGTTGGGTACTTGGTTTCATTAAGCATACAAACAGTCCAGCGGCAGGAGTGGGTTTCTGAGAAGAGAGTCCAGGACAGTGAGGATACACCATGTGAGAAGAAAGGATAGTTCTACCGAGCCCAGCGCTGGTCAGGCTATTCTCCAAGTGAGGCTGTGTTTATGTCACGGTAGTTGGCTTTAGATGGGTCACTGCTAACATGGAGAAAGTCCAAAGGAGGTCAATGAAGACAGTGAGACATGCCAACCTCCTATTAGTAACTGAAGGAAATGAGTGTGGTTAGCCGAGAAAAGATGAAGGAAAAATACAGTAAGTGTATCAGACTTATTGTATCCCTCCCCAGAGGATAACTGTTTATTCAACAAATGTCTACTGAACTCCAGCTATGTGGCAGGCACTGTGCGCATGTGTGAATGAGGCTTAGGCCTTGCCTTCCGGTAGCTTTTTTATCGTTAAGGCAAGCAATTGTCACTCTGCCAGGGGCTCATGGAGGACACAGAGTGTTATTGGGGCTTACGGGTGGTTAACAATGTGGGTTCTGGAACCTGACTGCCTGGCTTTGAATCTCAGCTCTGCCACTTACTGTGTAACCCTGGACAAGTCACTTAACCTTACTGTTCAGTACCTGCCCCGCTGGAAGGCTCAGCAGATTCAAAGGCTGAAGATCTATGAAGTGCCTAGAAGAGGGCCCGGCACACAATAAATACACAGGGTGATAATAGGTGACGCTTAAGGCTCCCTAGCTTATCAACCCTATGAGGATCACCACAGCATTATGTCATATTTTACTGCTTATAAAGCATATGCATAATATATCACTTAATATTCCCCTCAGAACCTGTGAGGTAAGCAAAGAGGATGAATTTATTTCTCAGTTTCCGAGATGCTATGTGGCTTTCTCAAGGCCACGTGACGATTTAAGATTTAATGATGGCCGGGCATGGTGGCTCACGCCTGTAATTCCAGCACTTTGGGAGGCCGAGGCAGGCAGATCACCTGAGGTTGGGAGTTCGAGACCAGCCTGACCAACATGGAGAAACCCTGTCCCTACTAAAAATACAAAATTAGCCTGGCATGGTAGAACATGCCTGCAATGCCAGCTACTCAGGAAGCTGAGGCAGGAGAATCACTTGAACCTGAAAGGCAGAGGTTGCGGCGAGCCAAGATGGCGCCGTTGCACTCCAGCATGGGCAACAAGCGCGAAACTCCGTCTCAAAAAAAAAAAAAAATTAATGATCTAATTGAGTGCACTGGGTGGGCCAAACTTCTCTGAATATCCTTTTTTTTTTTTTTCTAATTTTTATTTTTGAGACAGAGTCTCACTCTCTCACCCAGGCTGGCATGCAGTGGCACTATCATAGCTTACTGCAGCCTCAGCTCAAGCGATCCTCCTGCCTCAGCCTCTGAATATTTTTCCTGGCAGGAGCCAGGAGACTAGTGGCTGCACTCAGTTAAAGGAACAGCTACAAACGGGAAGATAAGAAAGGGAATAAGGAAATAAGGTCAGCATGTCCTGGCACAGCCCACACCTGGCTGTGGCTGAGCATTCACCTTTATGTAGAAACAGTGGCCAAGATACGAAGCTAGTGCCCCAAAGTATCTAAATCATCACATAGCTGACAACTTGCCAAGGACAGAGGAAGCCACGCAGCTCCTTAAAACCCCAGCACCTTCCACGGTTCCTGCTTCAGAAAAGGAGCTTAATAAGTGCTATCTGAATTGAGCTATATTGTTACTAGTGCTCTTTCCAGAACACCAGAATGAGTTAATCAGGCTTCAGAGGACTGTGAGAACCTCACCCTTATCTTAATACTGGCTCAATGTGGGAGAAATGTTCTTATTCTAAGATCTATTCAACAGAGAAATCTTTGTAACTCCCACCGCCTGGGTATATGGTGGAGGGAGAGAATTGCCTTGTCTTTTTTCATGTGTCTGTGTGTGTGTATGTGTGTGTGTGTGTGTGTGTGTGTGTGTGTTTCTTCTTTTTCCTCCTCTGAAAAACCTGTCAGAGCCAGCAAAAGGGTGTGGGACCTAGGAACAAGGCCAAAGGGGTGAGTGAACATGAGTCAGACATTTTCCTGATGAGAGTTGACATCATAATTCCAACCCCCCACCTCCACCCCGCCAACCTTCCAGGATCCAGTTTCCTGTGAAACTCCTTCCCCCAATTTCTTCATGGGGATGAGCACTTTTCCAGGACCCTCTCCCTTTGTGTCCACATGCTCTCCTGCTCCCTGCAAACTGCCCATCCCTCCATAGCCTCCTCCTCTTCATTGGAGTTTCTCTCTATTTTTTTTTCTTTTTTTTTTTTTGAGATGGAGTCTCGTACTGCCACCCGGGCTGGAGTGCAGTGGCACAATCTCAGCTCACTGCAACCTCCACCTCCTGGGTTCAAGCGATTCTCCTGCCTCAGCCTCCCAAGTAGCTGAGATTACAGGCACCCACCACCACACCCAGCTAATTTTTTTGTATTTTTAGTAAAGGCAGGGTTTCACCATGTCGGCCAGGCTGGTCTCAAACTTTACATTCTTGCCTCACACATTTTCATATTTACCTTCAGACCAAATGGCTCAAAACCACACTGGATAATGTCTCCAGGCCTCAGGAGGCAGCAAGACTTGTTTTTAAGGCAAATATTCCTTAGTTAATTCCTTAGATTTGAAAACTCCCAGTTCTGTTTCTACCCAGCAGAGCGGCCATTGACAGCTTCACCTTTCTAAGCTTCCTTTTCTCCATCCTCAAATGGAAACTATGTCATGGGGTTCTGGAGGATCAAATGAGATTGTGCATATACTATGGACTGAATTGTGTCCCCCACCCTCAAATTCATATGTTGCAGCCCTAACCTTTAATGTAATGGTATTTGGAGATGGAGTCCTTGGGAGGTAATTAGGTTGAGATGAGGTCGAGAGGCTGGGACCCTTGTGATGGAATTCGTACCCTTATAAGACAAAATATTAGATAGTTTGGGATCTCTCTGTGCCATGGGGACATGGCAAGAAGACAGTCATCTGCAAGCCAGGAAGAGGACTCTCACCAGGAGCCAAATATTCAGGAACTGTGAGAAATAAATTTATATTGCTTAAGCCACCCAGGCTACAATGTACTAAATCTTTACATCCCCACCGAATTTCTATGTTGATATCCTACCCCTCAATGTGATAGTATTAGGAGATATTAGGGCCTTTGAGGGTGATTAGGTTATGAAGGCTGAGCTCTCATGAATGGGATTAGTGCCCTTATCAAAGAGGCCCCAGAGAGCTGGTTTGGCCTTCCACTATCTTAGAACACAGCAATAAATATTATCTAAATTGAGATAACCATCTATACAAGGAAGAAGTCCCTCACAAGACACCAAATATGCCAGCCCTTTGATCTTGGACTTCCCAGTTTCCAAAACTGTGAGAAATAAATGTTTGTTTATAATTCACATAGTTTATGAGATTTCATTATAGCAGCCCAAAGGGACTATGGTATTTTGTACAGCAGCCTGTTTGTGTGGAACAAAACACTGAATGTGCTTTTTCTTATTCTCTCACTTAACAACAACAACCCACGCAGAAGACTTCTGTGACCAGATGTGTGTGTTGAGGTTGGGGGGTGTTCTCCACCAACAAGCAAGCAATCACTTCTGCAGTGGGCACCAGCTGTATGTCCTAATTCAATTCCAACACTATCTACCTGGAGATAGCGTCAGATCCCACAGGTTGAGGGCTCAGTCCGCAAGACTGCACCCTCCGCTTCAAACACCAGTCACAAGTCCAGGTCTCCAGAACTTCTGACTGACCAGTCATAAATTGGGGTTCCCACAACGCCTTGCTCAGGTTCAATTAATTTGCTAGAGTGGCCCACGTAACTCAGGGAAACAGGTTTACCAGTTTATTCAGGATATTTCATTTCATTTCACTTATTTATTTACTTTTTGAGACAGAGGTACAATCACCACTCACTGCAGCCTCAACCTCCCTGGACTCAAACAATGCTCCCACCTCAGATTCACAAGTAGCTGGGAATGCAGGCATGCACCACCACACTCAGCTAAGTTTTGTATTTCCTGTAAAGATGGGGTTTTAAAGATGTTGTACCGGCTCGTCTCTAACTCGTAGGCTCAAGCAATCTGCCCACCTTGGCCTCCCAAAGTGCTGAGATTATAGGCATGAGCCACCATACGCAGCCAAGAAGGCTATTTTAAAGGTTACAAATAAACAGCCAGATGAAGAGACACTGAGAGTGAAGTCTGGAAGTGTCCTGGGTGCAGAAGCTTCTGTCCCCATGGAGTCGGGGTGCTCTGCTTTCCTGGCACATGGATGAGTTCTCATCACCTCCCTGTAATCCTCCAGGTGTTCAGCTATCTGGCAGCTCTCAGAACCCTGTTCCTTTGGGGTTTTATGGAGGTTTTGTTACATAGGCATGATTAAACCACTGGCCATTGACTTAACCCTCAGCCCCTTCTGGTGACCAGCTCTCATCCTGAAGCTACCTAGGAGCTGCCAGCCTACGGTCAACTTATTAGCATATAGAAAGACATTGCTTTGGAGTTTCTAAGCATTTTAGGTGTTGTATTCCAGGGTCAAAAACCAAATATGTATTTCACAATATCACACAGTCCCAGCTGACTGAGAAAGCATATAAACCCTCATTTGTTCATTATTTCATTCATTCAACAAAGCTGCATTGAATGATTCTCATGTGTCACACATTGTGCCAGGAACTAGGGATTTAGCAGTAAACCAAACATAGCCCCTCCCGTCGTGAGCCTAACGTTCACTGGGGAGGACTGACAGACTATTAGTGTTGTGATCAGTTCTGTGGAGAAGCACAGGGACACATGGAAGTAGTAAACTCACCTAACTCACTGCAAGAAATCAGGATGTATTCTCTGGGAAAACGACATGTAAGCTTATGAGCTAAGCAAAGGTATGGAGGTAGGGAAGTGGAGAGAAGAGAGGAAAACGCTCCAGACAGTGACAATAGCATGTTGAAAGACTTTGAAGTAGAAAAGAGCACAGCTCAAATGAGGGACAAAACAAAGCCAGTGTGGCTGGATGATAGCAAGGAAGGCAGAGCCAGACGGCAGATGGGGTCAGAGAGGCTGGTGGAAACTTGATGGCCTTTGTAAGAAATCTTAAATGCATGCCAAAAGTAAAGGAGCTGAGGATGTGAAGCCAGGCAGTGACACTATCAGATGTGCATTTTTATTTTTTATTTAGTTATTTTTTTGTATTTTTGAAATGGAGCTTCACCGGGGCTGGAGTGCAATGGCACGATCTCAGCTCACTGCAACCTCCGTCTCGTGGATTCGAGCTATTCTCCTGCCTCAGCCTCCTGAGTACCTGCGATTACAGGCATGCACCACAATGCCCAGATAATTTTTGTCCTTTTTTTTTTTTTTTTTTTGAGATGGAGTCTCGCTCTGTCACCATGCTGGAGTGCAGTGGCGCAATTCTGGCTCACTGCAACCTCCGCCTCCCGGGTCCAAGCGATTTTCCTGCCTCAGCCTCCCAAGTAGCTGGGACTACAGGTACATGCTACCATGCCCAGCTAATTTTTGTATTTTTAGTAGAGACAGGGTTTCACCATGTTGGCCAGGCTGGTCTCTATCTCTTGACCTTGTGATCTGCCTGCCTCGACCTCCCAAAGTGCTGGGGTTACAGGTGTGGGCCACAGCACCTAGCCTTAATTTTTGTATTTTTAATAAAGATGGGGTTTTATCATGTTGGTCAGGCTGGTCTTGAACTCCTGACCTCAGGTGATCTGCCAGCCTTGGCCTTCCAAAGTGCTGGGATTACAGGCGTGAGCACCGTGCCCAGCCAGATGTGCATTTTTAAAACTGCAAGTGGGAGACCAGTAGTAGTCCAGCCTGGCTGCATGCATCACTTCCCAGCCCCTTCTTCTGCAAATGGCACACATTCTGTAACACCACCCTCAAGATCTTCCGTAAATCATATTCCCTCCATCCTCAGTACATGTGATTAGGTTAAGCTGACCATGTCCCCATTTCCAAGAGTGGGCATGTGACCTAAAATTTGCAAGTTGTGCTCCAATCTTAGAGTTTTTGGTGCCCACAGTGTAAGTAACAGAAAATAGCACTACTGCTCCAGTGCTCTAGGATTAATGTATATGCAATAAAACTATGCAAAAGGCCTTTAGGGAGCAACAGAGATCCTCTTCAGCTTCCATACAACTGTGGCCAGTTAGGAGAGGGAAGGAAGATGATCTAAACTAGGCTGGGAGCTTCCTGAGGGCAGAACCAATCATGCTTGGAGAAAAAATTAAATGTGTATATAGATTGAGCATCCCTAATCCGAAAATCCAAAACTTGAAATGCTCCAATGGGCTTTTCCTTGGAGTTTCATGTCAGTGCTAAAAAGTTTCAAGTTTTGAAGCATTTTAGATTTTGGATTTTTAGATTAGGGATACACAACCTGTATAGCACAGATCGTGTTCCAAGCACTGTTCTAAGCACTTTGTACAAATCAACCGACTTAGCCTTATAAGCATCCTTATAACATAGGTACCATTTTTCATCCCTGTTTTAGATATTATAAAACTGAAATACAGGGAGGTTAGGTAACTTGGCCAAGGCCACAAAACTAGGAAGTGATAGAACAAGGACTTGAACCCAAATAGTCTGTTTCCTCACCCCATGATCTTACTACTATGCTACACCAGTCTTAAAACCACTAGAGAAATATGTGGGTTCCTTACGTCGGTCTTCCTAATACCTACAGCAGTGCACAGTGCCTGCCATACAATTAGTGTTTAATAAATATTAAGTGGATGGCTACGTGTTTAAAATCATATTTTCAAGACCATTTCACACTGTGTATACATATTTGGTTCAAAGTTGGTTCCTAAAATATTTTTATAATAAATCTATGAAATCCATGTGGTTTCTCTTAGAGTCCCCTAGGATAATATCTAAATATAAATAATAATAATACCTATAAAGTGTCTAACTTAGGCCAGGCATGGTGGCTTACACCTGTGAGGCCGAGGCTGGCAGATCATGAGGTCAGGAGATCAAGACCATCCTGGCCAACATGGTGAAACCCTGTCTCTACTAAAAATACAAAACTTAGCTGGGCATGGAGGTGCACACCTGTAGTCCCAGCTACTCGGGAGGCTGAGGCAGGAGAATTGCTTGAACCCGGGAGGTGGAGGTTGCAGTGAGCCGAGATCCCACCACTGAACTACAGCCTGGCAACAGAGCGAGACTCCGTCTCAAAAAAAAAAAAAAAAAAAACAAAAACAAAAAAAAACGAAGTATCTAATTTAAACCAACACCATAACTATAAAATATAAGTTGTACTCAGCTCTCCTGTCTACTGTCTTTTACATTTCAGAGATCTGGAGATTACTACTAGAATCATACACTCATAAAACCAGAATGAACCAAGAAGTCATCTGGCCTACACTGCCCTCAAAACCATGTACCAGTTGGCATCACGTGGTACTTCCTTCTTTAGCTGAACAACTCCAGTAGTCGTATTAAATATCTGTAGCATATTGAGCATATACAAAAATACTGTATTATGTTCTTCCACATAAATGACTAGATTCTTTAAGGTCTAGAACTATGTCTTAGCTATTTTTGTAATCTAAGCCCTTGACTATTACCTGGAATCCCCAAGTTATTCAATACGTCTTCATCTGTTAGTTCTGGTTCCAATCTCTGAGGACGGACAAAACAAATCTACTTCTTCTATATGATGGGCCTTCAAATATCTTAAGATGTTTGAATTCCAAATCTTTTCTTTTTTTTGAGCTGAATATGGCCGTTTACTTCAACCATATTTCCTCCCCGAAGGGAGTTTCAAATCTCTGCCTCTTTGCAGAGGCAGTCTCTGACTCCCATCAGCCTTGGTGTGATCAACAGCCTTCTTAACATTTGGGGCTTTGACTAGATAGTGTGACTTAACTACTGTGATAGCCAGCAAGAGACTCATCCTCTGGTGTGCAAGCCATTCTGTAGTCCCCTCCAACACTGAAGAGAGGTGACCTGTGTGACCAATAAGATTTGTGAAAGTGCTAGTATGTGACTTCCAAAGATAAGTTATAAAAGGCATGACAGATTTCATCTTATTCCCTTAAATCACTCATTCTGGAAGAAACCACTCACGATGTCATGAGGACACTCAAACAGGCCTATGGAGAGACTCACATGAACAGGAATTGAGGCCTTCTGCCACTCATGGGAGTGAGCCATCCTAAAATTGAATCCTCCAGCCCTAGCCAAATAGCCCCAACTAACATCTTGACTGCAACCTCACAAGAGACCCTGTGCCAGACCACCCAGCCATTCACCAATTCCTAACCTCCAAAAACTGTCAGAAATGACAAATGTTGCTGGGCACGATGGCTCATGCCTATAATTCCAGCATTTTGGGAGGATGAGGTGGGCAGATCACAAGGTCAGGAGTTCAAGACCAGCCTGGCCAACATGGTGAAACCCTGTCTCTACTAATATACAAAAATTAGCCAGACATGGTAGCACGTGCCTGAAATCCCAGCTACTCGGGAAGCTGTGACATGAGAATTACTTGAACCCGGGAGTTGGAGGTGGCAGTGAGCTGAGATCGTACCACTGCAATCCAGGCTGCCTGTATGACAGAGTGAGACTCTGTCTCAAAAAAAAAAAAAAAAAAGAAAGAAATGAAATGACAAATGTTTATTGTTGTTTTAAGCCACCAAGTTTTGGGGCAATTGGTTATATAGCAATAGATGACTAATATAGCAAGCCTAGAAGAAAGAGGGACTAAGCCTTTTCTTCCTGACCCTGGATGTCACAATAAACAGTAGAAAGACAAAGAAAAATAGATCAAACTATTAATTTTTAAAGTTGTAGTTTTTTTTCTCTTCTGTGTCTGTGAGTAAAAGTTTCTTAACGAACATTTTAAATAAGTTGTCTTATGTCTCTGTTAAGTGCCATACTTAACTTACATAGATACTTAAAACACAGCTTTTAAGATACTGGTTTTCATTTTTAAGATCTGAGAGGCACAAGCAATTTTTTTTGTCCCTGAATGGGTTCTGAGAAAATCTACTCTTTGCCCTTTGGAACTCTCACTTGGCGCCAATGGCCTTCTTACACACCAGTGTTAAGATTTTCTGTGGTTCTTTGCGCATAGTATGGAGAAAAGCTAGATTGAATAGTTATAATCATGTTGGCTTTCTCACTGAATTGAGATTAGGAAGTATCCAGCTTCATCTGGGAACTCAAAAGTGAAGTTGTTTCTATGTTCTCCTACTGCCACCTCCACCTGCAACACACACACACACACACACACACACACACACACACACAGGCCTTACTATAGTGTTTTTTTCCTATATTTAATTTGTTCTTATATTTATATGATTTTCCTTCTGAATATATCTACTTTTTGCATTCATACTTCTCAAATTTCTTTCTTTTCTGCTTTATTGGCTAGTATGTTTCAATCTCTTCTTAACCTGAGTTACTCCTACATAGAACTAAAATGTTTTTAAAAATTCTCAGCTGGCACAGTGGCTCACGCCTATAATCCCAACACTTTGCAAGGCCAAGGCAAGATAATTGTTTGAGCCCAGGAGTTCAAGACCAGCCTGGGCAGCAAGGTGAGAACCTGTCTTTACAAAAATATTTAAAATTATCCAGGTATGGTGGCACACGCCTGTAGTCCCAGCTACTTGGGAGGCTGAGGTGAGAGAATCACTTGAGCCAGCGAAGTCAAGGCTGCAGTGAGCTATGATTGTGCCATCCACACTCCACCTGGGCAACAGAGCAAGACCCAGTCTCCAAAAATATATAAAAATAAAATAAAATAAATTCTCTCAAGTCAGTTAACTTTAAGGCATCAATATCCAGGGTATTACAATGCCCTCAGTAATAATAAGCACATAAAGAGATACCTGAATTCAAACTTTGAGGATTATCTGTTAACTCTGCACTTGATATATTTGAAGATATCTATGTGTCCTATGAAGCTGTAATGGAATATGAGGTAATCGGAAGGTCCAGAAAACTAAATACTCATTAGTTACTGGAAGAATAACTTAGACTTGGAGAAACAGAATAGTTTTAAGTGAACATCTTCAGAAATCTTGCTATTATCTTTTTCTGCTGTAGTTAATCACACCATTTGGAGGACATTTGGATATGAACGTGTAAGGAAATGCAATACCTTTATTCAGAAAAATAAGGGAAAAATCAGGCAAAGAAAAAAGAAGAAATAATATTTATTTATTTTAATTTTAATTTAATTTTTTGAGGCTGAGTCTTGCTCTGTCATCCAGGCTGGAGTGCAGTGGCTTGAACTCAGCTTACTGCAACCTCTGCATCCTGGGTTCAAGCAATTCTCATGCCTCAGCCTCATAAGTAGCTGGGATTGCAGGCACACGCCACCATGTCTGACTAATATTTATATTTTTAGAAGAGATAGGGTTTCACCATTTTGGCCAGGCTCGCCTTGAACTCCTGACTTCAAGTGATCTGCCTGCCTTGGCCCCCCAAAGTGCTGGGATTTACAGGTAGGAGCCACCACTCTGGCCATATTTATACGAGTGTTTACATAGTACTTAACATTTTACAAAAGATGTTCATTTACGATGTCACATCTGACCCTCACCATACCCCAGTGTTGTAAACAGAGAGATATTCATCCCATTCTACAAACTTCAGAGAAAACTTAAGTTAAATGACTTACTCAGGCTGGGCATGGTGGCTCACACCTGTAATCCCAGCACTTTGGGAGGCCGAGGCAGGATTGCTTGAGCTCAGGAGTTCAAGAACAGTTTGTACAACATAGCAAGACCTCACCTCTACTAAAAATTCAAATAAATTAGCTAGGCGTGGTAGGGCATACCTGTAGTCCCAGTGATTTGGGGGACTGAGGCGGGAGAATTGCTTGAGCCAGGGAAGTTAAGGCTGCAGTGAGCCATGATCATGCCACTGTACTCCAGCCTGGGCAATAGAGTGAAGACCTGTCTTGGATAAATAAATAATAAAAATGATTTACTCAAGCTCAAATAGCTCCTAAAAAGCTGAAATACAACTAAGATCTAAGACTTCTGCTGTAGGTAAAGTTTCCACCACAAGGGAGAAAAGATAAATAAGAAGGAAAAAATACAAACAATGCAAAAGTGAAGCTAACCAATTTTACTCAGTATAATGAGCAATTGTTGAGTGGTTATTTTAAAAGTCTATATGCCTCCCCAAACATTTTACAATTCCGTGATGATATTTAAGAAACTGGGCACTTCTCCATCAGCCAAGAAGGACGCTGGGGTTGAGTACAATAACTACCATGGCTTTCAGTGTTTTGAAGAAATTTCAGATGCACAGCCTTCTGGCCAGGTGTCTGTGATTTCATATTGTCAAAGCATTTGTTGTAATGCAGGGGTTGCAGCTCTCTAAAAGTTCACATGGCTGAACCAAGAAAGAAGGAGTATGCAGATTTCTACAGAAAATATGATTCCATGAAAGACGTTGGGAAGATGAAGAGGGCTGGTATCTTTCAGAGTGCAAAGTGATTTTGGAATGTAAAGAATGTTTTGGGATTGAGTTCCAGGTTTGTCACTGACCTATGTTCCAGAACTATGAAACATGAATATGTGGGTGAAGGAATCATTTGTACTGATAAATAAACAATTAAAATTTAAAAAAAGAAACAGGAAACTGAGTTAACTCAATGCTTGTTATCCTTGTTATTATCTGTGTAATGAGGTTAATTATAGTACTCATTCATAAAGTTGTTGGGAGGATTAAATGAGGTAATATCTGATAAGTACTCAATGTTAGTTTTTATTGATGATGTTGTTAATCAGGATGCATTAAACTACAGAGAGTACAAGATATGTGTTTTCGTACTGTTATAATCAGCCAACTATAAATTCTCTTCCTTCAATTCTTTTTCTAGAGAATGAAGACAATATTTCTTTCTAGTTGCCTACTTCACAGAAAAAAAATTACCAAAATGTTCTGAGCACTGTCAAAGCCTTGTAGAAATACAAGAAGATCCTGCAACCATTTTTCTCTTCCAATCTTTCTCCTTGCCGTTCTGAGCAGAGCCATACTGCAGGGCAGTGGAAAGGGTATATGAATGGTCATTCATTCAGACCTACATGGTCCAGGAATTTAAGAGTTCAATGGCTGAACTGGAAAGAACAGCCAGCTTGATTTTATTGTTTTCTGAGATTCAAATGAACAGCTCATACTATCTATGAGAGGTTCATTGAGATGGCAATGCACATATCATCTAAGGAACAGGCAGATTATTTTGCTGAGAGTAAGGATAGTCACTAGCCTGTAAGCGGTTTCTCCACAGGATGCTTCCTCAAAATGTACTTACAAGATTGTTGAGGCTACTGCTCACCTTAGGCATGATCCCACTTTGGCCCAAAGATCCCACTCTGCCAGTGGCTCTGTTAGGTCTCTATCACTTCGTTTCTATAGCAGCCCTCCTGCCACCAGGCTGCCAACTATGAGGACCTGTTGTTAATGGCATATCACATGAGCAGGTGAACATTCTTATTAGTATCTCAGAGCAGCTGTTATTCACAATTAGAGCATGGATGTTGACTAAATCGGGGACCATTCAAACCCACCTACACCCTGTGACATCAGCATGTGGTTCTATTCTGCCCTGCCTGATTTGAGATGCTTTAGGATTGATGTAACTTAGCAAAGAAATCCTAAGTTTCTGGGTCACAATTAAAATAAAACAGAAACAACCTTATTAATAAAGCTTAAATTATATTTGCCTGTATTGAGCCTGTCTTTCATTTTTCTGTCACTCAACTTTAAGAGATCTCTTATGATTTATTTATTTATTGTTTTTTTGAGATGGGAGTCTGGCTCTGTCCCCCAGGCTGGAGTGCAATGACACTCTCTCAGCTCACTGCACCCTCCGCCGCCCAGGTTCCAGTGATTCTCCTGCCTCAGCCTTCTGAGTAGCTGAGATTACAGGCGTGTACCACTACACAGGTTAATTTTGTATTTTTAGTAGAGACAGGGTTTCGCCATGTTGGCCAGGCTGGTCTCAAACTCCTAACCTCAAGTGATCTGCCTGCCTTGGTCTCCCAAAGTGCTGGGATTACAGAGGTGAGCCACTGTGCTCGACCTCTCTTATGATTTATTAACTATTATCTTTATGTTTTCCTACATGACATTAAATTATACAGTCTTTGAAATTTTACTGTATACTTTGTTTTCCAAGTTAGTGTTAAAACTTCCCCTTCCAGAGACGAGTGTGGTGGCTCATGCCTGTAATCCCAGCAATTTGGGAGGCCAAGGTGGGCGGATCACTTAAGGTCAGGAGTTTGAGACCAGCCTGACCAACACGGTGAAACCCCGTCTCTACTAAAAATATAAAAGTTAGCTGGGAGTGGTGGTGGGGACCTATAATCTCAGCTACTCAGTAGGCTGAGGCAGGAGAATTGCTTGAACCTGGGAGGCAGAGGTTGCAGTGAGCTGAGATTGCCCCACTGAACTCCAGCCTGGGTGACAGAGCAAGACGCTTGGCTCAAAAAAACAAACAAACAAACAAACAAAACTTTCTCTTCCAGAAAACTGACTTTTACCCTTACTCTTTTTCCCCATTTTTTCCTATATTCTCTTTCTCCTGAAATACATTATTTCTCTCCTGTCACCATAATCATAGTGACTTTTTTCTTTTTCTTATTTCCTTTACTAATATCTCAAAGGCTTTTTAATTGCTCACTGAAAACTGTGTTAAATTTAAACCAAAAGACATTTTGAAGATTAATGTTTAAGAAAATTTCTTCATACTTCAACTGCATAACAGTAGATATAAAAATATTTCTTAAAAATAGGAAAATTCTTGGTCAAAGTGATGTATATTTTATCCTCTCTGGGACATTGGTTAACAATTATCAACTGTCAAAATCAGCATTTCCCAACGTGAATTTGAGAAAAACCTAACATGCTTCTAGAAAAAGCAAGGGGAGAAAGTAATAAGGTTTTTGTTTGTGTCAATTATTATGCTTTAAGTTGCAATTAACGAAACTCAATTTAAACTGTCTCAATTAACAAAAAGCACTTATTTATTTATTTATTTTTGAGACAGAGTCTTGCTCTGTTACCCAGGTTAGAGTGCAGTAGGGGTGATCTCGGCTCACTGTAACCTCCGCCTCCAGGGTTCAAGCAATTTTCCTGGCTCAGCCTCCCAAGTAGCTGGGACTGCAGGCATGTGCCACTAAACCCGGCTAATTTTTGTATTTTTAGCAGAGATGGGGTTTCACTATGTTGGCCAGGCTGGTCTCGAACTCCTGACCTCGTCATCTGCCCGCCTTGGCCTCCCAAAGTGCTGGGATTACAGCATGAGCCACCGTGCCCAGTCAATAAAAAGCATTTATTAGCTTCACTGATGGTTGTCCACTCAAAAATTATGTGTTGAGTTAAAGAACTATTTTTTAATGAAGAGCCTTTTATCTGAACATATAAGGGAAAGCGTGATATAATCAGGCCTCCAGCTCCATTTCTTTGCAGTTTTCTGGGCTGTATATCTGTGTGTCAGATTCTTCACTCTTCTCTGCAAAATGACTGCAGAACATCCATTCCTGACATTGATATATTACACTCTCCAGAGCATAAGAGAGGATTAGTGTTCTTGAAATACCCCCAAAGAGTTCTAAGATTTGCCGTTATTGGACTTTTTCAGGTTATATGCCCTTTACCAAATCAATAAATCTTTGTGGAAGGTATAACATGTAATGGTTGACTAAGTCTGGATCACATGTTCTTCTTTGGAGCCAGAAGTAATGTCAGTTTCCCCAAAATCACAAAACTGAAATAAAACGTGAACACAATGGAAACAACTAACTGTTATCAATTATAAATAACTTGGAGAAATATTGGCCTATACCACCTCTTAACTCAAGCACAGTCTTGAAAATGGAGAAGACTTCAAACCTGGAGAATAAGCATTGAGGAGATACCAGCCTAGTGACATTTACTATCATTAAAACTTAATGTAAGGAACCATTAAATCATAAGTCCATTAGGAGAAAACTTAATCTGTTTTGTTCACCACTTTTCCTTAGTGCCTTGAGGTGTCAGACACATAGTAAGCACTCAATAAATATGTGCTGAGTTAAAGAACTATTTTTCAATGAGGAGTCTTTTATCTGAACATTAGCAACTTTGTTCTCAAAGGGAGGGAGGATCCATAAAACACTAAGGAGGCCACTTCTGAAAATAAAAAATGGGAAAAAGGGAAAGCAGCATTCAGTACATAGCACTGTACAAGGAGGAATGGAAAGACATCAGGAAAATACTAGAAACTGTTTCTGTCATTTAAAAAATAAATACTAAAACATGATATACTGTCAAGATTATAAGCCACAGTCTCAAAGACATGGGTTGATACACATACACAGTCAACTAATCTTTGCAAGTCCACCAAGAATATACGATGGGGAAAAAATAATGTCTTCAGTAAATGATGTTGGAAAAACTGGATATCCACAGGCAAAATAATAAAATTGATGCTTATCTTACATTATACACAAAAATTAACTAGAAATGGCTTAAAGTCTTAAGCTAGGCTGGGCACGGTGGTTCATGCCTCTAATCCCAGCACTTTGGGAGGCTGAGGTGGGAGGATCACTTGAGGTCAGGGGTTCAAGATTATTCTGACCAACATCGTGAAATTCCATCTCTACTAAATACAAAAATACAAAAAAATCAGTCAAGCATGGTGGCACACACCTGTAGTCGTAGCTACTTTGGAGGCTGAGGCAGGAAAATTGCTTGAACCCAGGAGGTGGAGGTTACAGCGGGCTGAGATGGTGCCACTGCATTCCCAGTGTGGGTGACAGAGGGAGACTGTCTCCAAAAAAAAACAAAAAACAAAAAACAGAACTACAAAAAGACTTAAGCTAATGTCTTAAACCATAAAATTCCTGGGACGAAACATAGAGGAAAATTTCCTTGACATAGGTGTTGGCAATAATTTTTTATGTGATATCAAAAGCCACAGGCAATAAAAGTAAAGATAAAGAAGTAGTGCATCAAATCAAAAAGCTTCTGCACAGCAAAGGAAACAAGCAACAGGTGAAAAGAAAACCCACAGAAAAGAAGAAAATATTTAGAAACCATGTGTCAGATAAGGGGCTAGTATCTAATAGAAAAAGAACTCATACAACTCAACAGTGAAAAGACAAAAAACCTAATTTAAAGATAGTTAAAGGACCAGAATAGACATTTTTTCAAAGAAGACATACCTAAAAAACAGGTCTATAAAAACATGACTAATCATCAGGGCAATGCAAATTAAAACCACAATGAAATATCACCTCACACCTGTTAGAATGGCTATTATTAATATTTTCATCCCTGAGAGGTCTCAGAAAAAAAAATTTTTTAAATAAAATAAAACAAAGAATGCCTGTTACCCAAAAGGAAAAAGATGAGTGTCAGCAAGGGTGTGTAAAAAAGGAAACCCTTATACATTGTTGGTAGAAATGTAAATTGGTATAGCAATTATGAAAAACAGTATGGCAGCTCCTCAAAAAATTAAAAATAGAACCCCTCTACAATCCAGCAATCCCACTTCTGGGTATACAGCCAAATGAAATGAAATCGATATCTCAAAGAGATATCTGCATTCTCATGTTTACTGCAGCACTATTCACATTAGCCCAGTTTTGAAATCAACTTAAGTATTCATCCACAGTTAACGGATGAAGAAAATTATATCTATATTCAGCCATAGAAAGAAGAAAATTCTACCATTTGTGACAATGAAGACATCATGCTAAATGAAATAAGCCAGACAAAGAAAAACAAATGCTATACAATCTCACTTATATGTGGAGTCTAAAAAAATTGAACTCACAGAGGCAGAAAGTAGAATAGTGATTGTCCGGAGCTGAGGCAGGGGTTCAGGGTTCAGGGTAAGGAGAAGAGACAGGAAGATTGTTGGTCAAGGGTACAAACTTTCTGTTATAAGATTAAAGAGTACGGAGGTCTAGGCCAGACACAGTGTTTCATGCCTATAATCCCAGTGCTTTGGGAGGCCAAGGCAGGTGGATCATCTGCGCTTAGGAGTTTGAGACCAACCTGGGCAACACGGTGAAATCCCATCTCTACTAAAATACAAAAAGTTAACTGGGCATGGTGGCACTCACCTGTAGTCCCAGCTACTTGGGAAGCTGAGGTACGAGATCACTTGAACCCAGGAGGCACAGTTGCAGTAAGCCGAGATGGCGCCACTGCACTCCGGTTTGGGCTACAGAGTGAGACTGTGTCTCAAAAAAAAAAAAAAAAAAAAAAAAGTGTCCTGGGGTCTATAATAATTTACAGCATGGTGACAATAGTTAGTTAATACTGCATTGTATACTTGAAATTTCCTATGAGAGTCGATCTTTAGTATTCTCACCACACATGGTAACTATGTCGGATAATGGATATGTTAATTAGCTTAAGGTAATCATTTCACTATATATATATGTAAAATCACACATATATCTTAAATATATACAATTTTTATTTGTCAAATTAAATATATACAAATTTTATCTGTTAAATACCTCCAAAAAGCTGGAGAGAAAAAGACTTAGGTTTGAATCCAGGTTCCACTGCCTACAAATTAAGATCTTGAGCAAATTACCCCTTTATTTGTTTCTTTTCCTTTTTCAGAACAGGGTCTCACTATGTTAACCAGGCTGGCCTTGAACTCCTGAGCTCAAGGGATCCTCCTGCCTTAGCCTCCCGAGTAGCTAGGACTACAGGCACACACCACTATGCCTGGCTTCAAATTACCTCTTTGAACCTTCATTTCCTAGTCTATAAGATGGGAATGATATACTTCTTACTCTTTATTGTGACAGTTAAATGTAATAACATAACAAAATGCTTAGTAGAGTGTCTGGCATGGCAGACACTTGATGAATGATACTTCTTATCATTATTATTCTCATCATCTAAGAAACTTCAATTTGACATAGTCAAATATTCTATTCTACTCATTTACTTCTCTAAGTGAGGGCTACTCTGTAAGATACTGCTATGGGAAGATTAGGAATTTGCCCTAGGCATGTATAAGTAAGTACTTTATACCCAAATGAGTATAAATTATACCTCTGGTATAATTTCTATGGGAAGATAAAACTTTAGTTGCCATATAGGAAATCACTGGGGACTTTGGGATGATTTGAGGTGTTTGTTTTGGGTTTATTTTTGCTGTTGTTTTTAGAGATGAGGTCTCACTATGTTGCTCAAGATGGTCTTGAACTCCTGCTCTTAAGTGAGCCTCCTGCCTTGCCCTCCCAGAGTGCCCTTGTCCCATGGTGATAAGCCGGGACCAGGCCCTAAACATCTGGCTGCTCCCAAAGTGCTGGGATTATAGGTGTGAGCCATGGGATCCAGCCTAAGTTTTTACCAATGGTAACAAAATGTTTTGTGGAGAAGCTATAGTTTTGAATAGCAATTTAAAGATGAAAAATGGATGACTGAGGAAGGGTAGAAGTAAAGAAAGGTGTCAGTGGAAAGCCCCACATATGGTAAGATAACTATGTATGCCATGGACCACAAACAGGCTAGCCTGGTTGAAGCAAAAAGGTTGATCCAGAACGTAATGGGATGAAGGCTTTAGATAGGTAAGGAAATGACTGATGGAAAATCAAGAGTGATAGCTGATGATGAATGGTGATACTGAATATGATTTTGTGCATTGATATGCCATTTTGCCCTCTTTTTTCCGTCTGCATGGATCTCAAAGATGAGTAGTCTTCTCTCTGGAGGTGGGTAAGACAGAACGTTTTGCAAGCCCTTTAACTCCTGCAGGAAACACAAACATCCTGTGACCTGTCACTCAGGATTCTGACTCAGACTGGGAATCTGAGCAATGCTCATGGTAATAAGCCGGGACCAGGCCCTAAACATCTGGCTGCTCCACTCCATGGATCCTTGGCATGTTAAATGTCAACAGATCTTGTGGATATAAAGTTGACTCAGTCAGAAAACATCTACAGTCTACATGGAAAAGAAAGTCTTTTGGAAAGAAAAGAAGGCAGGGTGTCTGAACCTGACATCAGGATTTCCCTATTGCACTCTATTTCTATTAGATGGGATGGATGAGGAAAGAGTATTCAGCCACCTTTTCAAGGCATCTGGTGGTCAGGGCTATTTGTAACTCTAATCTCATATTCATACCAATCCTTTCTAAATCCAATCCCATATTTACACCAAGCTGTCTTACAACCTTAATTTGGTTTCCAGGTGTATTCCAGTTTCACTGCCAAGTGGTAAATACTGGATTATTCCTAGATAGACTCACCAAAAGATTATACAATTCCTTAGAGGAAGGAAGTGAGACTGTAGAAAAAACTCGGCCTCCAACAAGTATATCACATGGTATGTGCAAACTAAGTACCACACTAAAACAATGACTTTCCTAACCATGACCCCAACCCTGGGTAATTTCATCTTACCATATTGCTTCAGATATTACACATGCTTTAAATACTATAGAGTGATGCCATTTTTATTTCTAATCCCAATTTCTTTCTTTCTTTCTTTTTGAGACTGAGTCTTGCTCTATCACACATGCTGGACTGCAATGGCGCAATCTTGGCTCAATGCAACCTCTGCTTCCCAGATTCAAGTGATTCTCCTGCCTCAGCCAACCAAGTAGCTGGGATTACAGGCATGCGCCACCATGCCCAGCTAATTTTGTATTTTTAGTAGAGACAGCAGCATTTCACTATGTTCGTCAGTCTGGTCTTGAACTCCTGACCTCAGGTGATTCACCCACCTTGGCCTCCCAAAGTGCTGAGATTACAGGCATGAGCCACCACACCCAGCTCCAATCCCAATTTCTGTTAAATTCAGATCCATATTTCCAACTGCTACTCTATATCAAAAATTTCCCCTTGACTATTCTGACAGCACTTAAAACTCAAAATGTTTATAACCAAATACTTTATCTTCTTTCTGTTCCACTCAATCTACAGTCTCATCTGAAATAACAAAAAACTGCTTATCTTTTATCTGTAACCACTATATTTGTTAACACAATCATCTTCCATTCAGACACCTGAGCTAGAAACCCAAGTCCCACTGACCCATTTGTCTTTCTGTACCCCTGTCCTATCTAATTAGCAACCAAGGCCCACTGGTACTACCTTCCAAATTACTCTTGAATTTCTCCTCTTTTCTCCATTCCCACCACCACTGATTAATGTAACACTCATCATTTCAAGTCTGGACTTTGGTACTGGACCCTAACTGTCTCTGATTTCTCTCTCTTCCAATCCTATCCTTTACAATGATTACAATATAATTTCCTGCTTAGCATCCTTCAAAGACCCTTCATCTACTATAAAGGTCTTCATACTTCTTCACCTGCTACTCACACCCTTTGCTTTCTGCCACTAAGCAGCCCTTTCTGGTTCTCTCTCCTGCGTGTAGCTATTCCACCTAAACCAACTTAATGCACATCTATCCTCTGGGCGTGTGCTCACTCATGAAACTTTGGCCAAAAGTCTCTTCTCCTGGTGTTGTTATTTTTACTCTGAGCATCTCCTAGAAATAGTTCAAGGCTCAGTCTCAGAGTCCGTGATGTCAGCAGAAAGAAAGAACAATCTCTCCTCAACGGTTCCACAGATTGTTGTATGCCATTATCACACACTTATTTGAATTCATTGATGGCTGTGATTAGGTAAGCCACCGTGCCTGGCCCGGGGTCTAGTCATCTTTGTAGCCCCAGCACCTAACATATGGAGGCACTCAGTAAATAATGGTGAATTAAACTGAATTGAATTTTAATAGCAACTGTCTCATATTTCCAGAAGTTCCTCTAACAATATGATGCAGGCCTTATTTTTTAAAGTAGCCATTATTTTGATAAGTTTTATCTTTTGTTGACAGCTAAATACACTAAGAGTCCTGTCTGGGTCAGGGTCATTCTTTGACCTATTTAAATGGTATTGTGATTATATTAGGCCTGCATTGTTTGAAACCCAAGTAACTTGTTTAATCTAAAAAAAAAAAAAAAAAGAAAGAAAGAAAGCACAGGTAAAAAGCCCTCCCAAGAACAGCAATGACATAGTTAACTTTGGCTGCCAATGCTCCTTCTACATTCATAATTATTATCATTGGTGCTTTAGAGCATGCAGAATAGGGAAATAGTGTTTAACTGAGACATATTAAATTCTAACAGGCTGGGTGCAGTGGCTCACACCTGTAATCGCAGCACTTTGGAAGGCTGAAGCAGGCAGATTACTTGAGGCCAGGTGAGACCAGCCTGGCCAACATGGTGAAACCCCATCTCTACTAAAAGTATAAAAAATTATCCAGGTGTGGTGGTGTATACCTGCAATCTCAGCTACTCAGGAGGCTGATGCATAAGAATCACTTGAACCCAGAAGGTGATGGTTGCAGTGAGCCAAGATTGCGCCACTACATTCCAGCCTGGGTGACAGAGTGAGGCTGTGTCTCAGAAAAAAAAAAAAAAAAAAAAAAAAAAAATCAAACAGGTACCATAGAGACAAAATCTGTAAAAAACTAAACACTGAATTAATATTTTATAAATAAAGTGTTCTACTCCTTTTCTTATCTCAGAATGTTTAAAGGCTATATTTTCCCCACTCATAGAAAACTCAGTTTATGTCATTCAAATGATAATAAAGCAATAACTCTTATTTATTTTATTACATATGAACATCCTTAAGGAACAAGTATTATCTTTAAAAAACTGTCCAGAATTGGTAATTTTATATTTACTTCTATCTTTTGAATTATATCCCCTTCTTTACCACTTTTGTAGGTTAATATGATAAACTCTTGCCTTAACAACAGCTATTGATTATAGAGATACCAATGATCTCGAAGGTGAATGCCAACTATTACAAAGTTTCTGCAAAAGACAATGGTGCTGTGTATGCGTAGAGAATTTGGAACACTGTCTTGCTCAATCAATTTGCAGTCAATGAGCTCATCAGCTAAATCTGATGGACTCACAGAGAATCCAAACAGAGTAATACAATGACTAAGACAGAAGTTGGTTTGCCCAGAGCAGTCAGATGAGGAAGGGCATCCAGCCAAGTTCAGAGATTCGGGGCAGACTCCAAATGAGCTCTAGCTAACAACAAGACAGTATCTCTTGTTTTCAATCCTGTGTAAATTACGAAAACAGGAGGATGTGGCCATTATGGTGTGTTTCCCCAAAACCACTCATGTAGCTGTGATGTGAGCAGCTACAGAATTTTGCAGGCTGACAGTGGAGGGAGAACCTTAGCCCTAATCTCAGGGCCACAGGATTTAGAAGCGTCCACAGCAAATCCAGTAACTTACTAGTTTTCCTTATCTAGCCAGGAGGTCTAGAAAAAGAACTTGTCTCCCACCAAACAAATGACACTTTGATTGCAAGTCTAGGTCCAGGATCTGATTTTGGCAAGTCCTTTAACCTCACAATATCTTATTGTGGAAGTAACGGTTTTAAAAAAACAAAAAGTCCTATCCAGCTTAAATAATTTTGCTGATCCAATGACATAACTGGTTTGGGTCTTTATAAATTGCAAAGTCCTATTTAGATAAAGAGAACAGAATGGTGGGGAAGCATCCACCTAGAATACTGATACTCTTCTTTGAATTCCTCATCAATTATTGAGCATCTACTATGCCAGGTTCTGCTTTATATGCTTAGGAAACCATGAAAACAAGACAGTTGAGATCTCATTCACCTTGGAGCTTCCACTAGACCTTTGACTGATGTGTAACCAGTTTGCAAAATGCTGGTCATACACAAGTTTTGGCTTCTGCCCTCGAGCAGAGGGGCATGGAGAAGATTACGAGACAAATGATGTAGTAATAAGACAATGCATGGAAATCAGTGCAAATCCATTTCATCTCCATCCCAATCTCACCCTTTCACTGCACCATTGAGTTTGAGATTGGGTTTAGGTGGTCCTGGATGTGAATTCACCCTTTCTTTAAAATAATAATGGCCCTCTTCTCATAGGGTGGTTGTTCTCAGTGACCCTGGTAGACATAAATATCCTCCAGGAGCTTCCATTCTAGCAGGGAGATTGAGCTGATAAACATAAACACAGGATATTATGTAGTATATAGCTGGAAAGTGATGACCACTATGAGAGAAAAAAGTAGTGCATGGAAAAGGGATTCAGAGTGCAGAGAACACAGCAGGGGATTTGATACTTTAAAAAGAGTGAGAAAGTGGCTGCTGGGAAGATCCGGATTCTCATTTCAGGTCACCATTCAGAAAAGCTAAGTTTGCTGTATAGTAAGGCTCAGGAGATCTGATCCTGATTGTAGAAACTTCTGTCATTCAAATGATAATAGAGAAATAACTCTCATTTATTCAATTACATATGAATATCCTTAAGGAACAAGTATCATCTTTAAAAACCTGTTCAGAATTGGTAATTTTATATTTATGCCTATCTTCTAAATTATATCACCTTTTTACAACTTTTGTAGGTTACTATGATAAATTCTTGCCTTAAGAACAGCTATTGATTATAATTATTGAGATACCAATGATCTCACAGGCAGATGCCAATTATTACAAAGTATCTGTGGTTACAGAATCTTGGATTGTATCTCCCACTTCATCCTTCTAGACCATCCTAGAATATCTATAAGATTCTATTTAGGAAATTCCTTGGAAATTCTTGCAAAGAAGGAATATGGTTGGTTGAAATAAAGACAGGGTTGCATGAGTTCCAGAAAGCAGGCTTCTCAAACTCGGGACAACAATCTGCAGAAGAAGACAACTGCAAAAAACCAACTAGAAGCAACATGCAGAGAAGATGAGAGGGATCTCCTCAGGAAAGAAGACAGCTGGCCCGCAGCAGAAAAATCTTGACCCACCCTCCCAGGAAGATGGGGCGGGGGGTCGCTCTGCAGAGAACCCCACTTCAGGATCTATGAGGAAGACCAGGAAGAACAAACAGAAGACTCCTGGAAACAGATATGGGGGCGGTACCAGCAAAGCATCTCAGACCCCAAGGAAGGAAAGAGCCTGGGCAGATCTCACCGTTGAAAGTGAGGACACATTTATGAATAGAAAGGAAGTTAAAGTGAAGATTCCTGAAGATTCAAAAACATGGCTTGCTGGGGACTGGGACTTAGTTACCAAGCAGAAGTAGCTGTTTTAACTCCCTGCTAAGCAAAATGTAGATGCAATTCTGAAAGAGTATGCAAATTGCAAAAAAAATCGCAGGGAAACGTTTATAATAAGGCATATGCAGTTAATGACGTTGTGGCAGGAATAAAAGAATTATTTTGATGTGATGTTAGGCACTAAGCTGCTCTACAAATTCAAGAGGCCCCAGTATGTAGAGATCCTCTTGGCGCTGATGCTCCAATGTCCCAGGTTTACGGAGCACCACACCTACTGAGGTCATTGGTAAGAATAGGAGAATGTCGGCCTATAGCTCCCTTGATAAGAAAAGCCTTGCATTATCATTGGGCTATTTGCATGACTTCCTAAAATATCTGGCAAAGAATTCTGAATCTCTCTTTACTGCGGGTGATTAAAAGTAGCTTCTGCTGAGTACCACCATAAAGCCCTGGGCTGCTCTACAGACCGCTCACTGTGATTTGCCTGAGATCTGGAAACACTTTTTGTTTTTAGTCTTTTTCTTACAAAATTGATGTTGTTTAACATTGCTAATGTATAACAGGGCTTATGTTTCAGTTTGTTTTCTGTTCTGTTTTAAACAGAAAATAAAAGGAATGTAAGCTCCTTGTCTCATTTCATAGTTGCTACCAGTGTACGCAGTAATTAGAAGAAGAAACATTGGGTAGAACATTTTATTGCCTAGTTGACAACATTGCTTGAATGCTGGTGGTTCTACCTCTTTGACACTACAGCTTGGCCGACATGGTGAAACCCTGTCTCTAAAATTAGTAAATACAAAAAAAAAAAAAAAGAAAAAGAAAAAATCAGCCAGATGTGGTGGTACCCACCTGTAATCCCAGCTACTCAGGAGGCTGAAGCAGAAGAATTGCTTGCACACCAGCCTGGACAATAGAGCGAAACTCCATCTCAAAAAAAAAATTACCTTTAGGCTATGTATACTATATAAGGGGTATATGAAACACAAATGAATTTTGTGTTTAGACTTGGGTCCCCTTCAAAGATATCTCATTATATACATCCAAATGTTCTAAAACCATAAAAAATCCAAAATCTTGGGACACATCTGGTCCCAAGCATTTCTGATAAAGGATACTCAATCTGTATAAATTATATACAAATTAATTAATTATACATATATTGTTTTCTTTTTATTTGAGATGAAGTTTTGCTCTGTGGCACAGGCTGAAGTGCGGTGGTGCAATCTCAGCTCACTGGAACCTCCACCTCTCGAGTTCAAGAATTCTCCTGCCTCAGCCTCCTGAGTAGCTGGGGCTACAGGCATATACCACCACGCTGGCTAATTTTTGTAGTTTTAGTGGAGAAGGGGTTTCACTATTGGCCAGGCTGGTCTTGAAGTCCTAACTCAAGTGATCTGTCTGCCTTGGCCTCCCAAAGTGCTAGGATTATTGGCATGAGCCACCACAACTGGTCTAATTTAATTTAAACCCAGAAATAATCCCTTAAACTTTGTAGCTCACAAACACAGCCTCCCTCTTTCCCCACAAGATTCCATCAGACTCAGGGAACATCATCACACATCAACATCATCATAGTTTGTATACCGAATGCCAAGTATGTGCAAGGCATTGTGCCAAGAGATGTCATGACTTAACTCATTTAATGCTCACAACCATCCTGTAAGAAGAGAGACATTATTATTTCCATGGTCATAGAGAGGGTGGATTCACATCTGGGACCTCCTAAACCCAATCCCAAACTCAGTGGCACACTGAAAGGGTGAGGTTGGGCTGGAGATTAAATGGATTTGCACTGATTTCAATATGTCGTCTTATTACTATCATTGTCTGTCTCATAATCTCCATGCCCCTCTGATTGAAGACAGAGGCACCACAACGTGTGTATGACTGGCATTTTGCAAGTTGGTTACACTTGAATAAAAGGTCCTGTGAAAGCTCCAAAATGAATGAGATCTAAGCTATCTTGTTCTCACGGTTCCCCAAGTCCAAGTAGAGCCCGGCATACCTTAAGCACACCATCGGTGCTCCCTGAGTACATGAACATGAAGATGATCAACAGGTGGGTCAGGTGAAGGGGAGGACCTCGAGGCAATACTCCCAGAGCCCATCCTACTTGGCGTGTCCAGGCTTTTACATGGGGAGACACTGCGCTCCCCAGACACTCCCGCCCCCTCCTTTCTGGCTGGCTGAGAGACGCATGCCAGCCCCAGCCCATGCCAGGCTCCAGGACCGGCAGAGCGGGTCTGCGCGGACAGAGTCACTGCGCTGTGCCCGCTGCGCACCCGACCGAGAGGAAGGCGTGCCTAGCGGGGAGGCGGGGCGCGAGGGGCCAGGCACACGCAGACACATTCATGCTCGCTTGTTCTACACGTTCTCACACTCTCATTCACACCCCACTCACCCTGTGCACACCCCCAGTTTCTCGTATTCCTCACGTTCACACACTTACATATTCGCACACACCCATGCCCCCAAGCACCTACACTCTTCACTCATATGCTCACAAGGATCGAAAACCACACATTGGGCACAGTGTACACTGCTCGGGTGATGGGCGCACCAAAATCTCAGAAATCACCGCTAAAGAACTTATGCATGCAACCAAACACCACCTGTTCCCCAAAAATCTATTGAAATAATTTAAAAATAAAAAAAGAAAGGCAATCTCATTCCCTATCCTCAATCTAGTTCACTTTTCACCTCTTCGAAGACACGCCACACGCCCACGCAGTTAAATCTCACTCTTGACAGCACACTCATGCTCGCGCTCATGCACACTCGCCCCCACCTCACCTTCGCTCTTCACACGCGCTTGCGCGCAGACACACTCAAGGCCTCCCCACCCAATTACATTCACGCATGCGCACAGGCTCACAAGCGTGCTCGGCCGCCTAACTCGCGCTCGCGCATGCGCACCCGTTGCGAAGAGGACGCGGTGCCGGGTGTCGGCGCGAGTGTGTTTGGTGTTTGGTGTTTGGTAGCCTTTGCAGATGGGCTTGTTTTGAGGCTGTGGGGTCAATGCGATCCCTTAGATTTCCTTGGTTTCCCAGTGAGAAATAAGTTAGCCAGGAAGAGGGAGAGGCGGATACCCAGGGAAACCGAGGCTAGAGGAAGGGAGCTGGTTGTGGTTCTAGAGCCGTGGGAGCAAGAGCGTCGGGCAGGAGCTGTCGCGCGGAGAGCGCCTGGCGCAGCCCCAGACCCTGTTTGTTTACCCTCATCCCCGGAGCGGCCTTTCGAGCCTCTCATTTCTTCTGCCTCCCTTGACCTTGCCCAGGTGTGGAGCGGGAGCGAGTGAGGACAGACTTACGACCGTCCCCGGCCGCACAGCACCGGGTTCCCGGCTCTGTCCCTATGGCCTGGGGACACAGCGCAGTCCCTTCTGCTGAAAAGGGACTCGGCGTTAGAAACTATGGTTGGAATTCTCCCTCTGCCACCTGCCATGGGGCCTTGGCCAGGTTACAGTGTTTCAGAGCCTCCGTTTCTCTATCTGAAATAAGGAATCATTTATTCAACAAATATTAATTGCCATCCTAATATATATTACCTCTGGGCCGGACGTTTGGCACACACTGGTGAATACACAAAATAGACCCAGTTTCTGCCCAGGAGCAGTTTACAGTCAACAGGCGTATAGATTGATTATGATGAGGGCTTTTGAATTAAGTAAAAAAATATCGCTTTCATCCACCCCAAATGTTTTTCAGCGCTTACTGTGTTCTGGGCACAGGTGAATAAAAATAATCATGTTTCCCGTCCTCATTCTAATTTCAGTCAGTGCCCTTTCAGTTATATGGGCCACGTTGAACTGGCACTCAGAACCTTTTATATATAGGAAAACCACACTAACCAACAAATGGACAGCCAACAAGGAAGTAATAAAAGCACCCGCCTCACAGGGTTGCTGTGAAAAATAAAAAAAGCAGTAAAGTCTTAACCCACTGCCAGGCATATAGTAGGTGTTCAATAAATGCTGGGTGTTATTAGGTTAGTATTGCTTAGTGCCTAAGATGCTCTGCCATCCCTAGCTGTGTGACCTTGGTTCAGTCTTCCAACTTCAATAGTTCAAATAGGGTTCTCCACAAACATAATGGGGAGAAAATAATGACATTTTATCTGGAAGGGCTTTTGTGCGGATTAAACGAGGCTCTTGCCTCTTATGCAAAGCAGGTCGGTGTGCAGCAAAGCTGGGAGGTTTCTAACACCATAGGAACGTTTTGAAATTTAGGGCGCAGTCCTAAGTGCGCTCAAGGGGCGGCTAGGACGCCAGAGCCTTTGACAGGGGCGGGGAGTGGCGAGGTTCCCCTAGGAGGCGGGGTTAATGTAGCTGCTGAACAAACGTGTGCCCAGAAACCGAAGGCTAGAAAAACACCACATTGGGAGCCTTCGGGGTGCGAGCGCCAGGCTGTGGAGGAGCCTTAGAGGGCGACACTCGGCCCCGTAAAGGCGCGTGGGGACGGAGAGATGAGGGACAGCGACTTCCTGACTCCTCGTTGCCAAACCCAGGTGTCAGAGTCACCTAATTCACAGCTTCAAGGGCCCATGGAGCTGCAGGTCCCAGATAATTAAAAAAAACGAGATACGCCACGAGCCTTACCAGGCGCCAGGCCCCGTGTTAGGCAGTCCTTAAGTCCTCACAAAGACTTGAAGACGGCGGCATTTTCTCACTTTCACAGATGCAGAAACTGAAATTCTTTCTTTACTTTCCTTGGGCCTCCTTTCAGTGTTTGCAATTAACCAAGAGAAACTTTCCGAGGCTCCCGTGGGCGCCCTTCTGTGGCCCGGAACTCATTCCCCACCCCTCTGTCCCAGGCCAACCAGGCCAACACCCGCCCATCTTGCAGGTCTGCGGTTTTATCATCACCCAGAGCCCCTTGGGCTTTTCTTTCGTATTCACACGACCTTTCGTAACTCACCAGCTCTGAGCTGATTTGTTGATTCGCTTAACGCACTGGAAACTCCCCAGGGGCTGGTCTTGTGCTACTGAATTCCCTGGCGCGCAGCCTGGGGTATAGTAGGCGCTCAGTACACACTTTCCAACTATCAAATGACCAGAAAAAGCTCAAAGAAGTTAAGTTGCTCTCTTCAGATTCCATGATAGGAGGGCGTAAGGGACACGATTTATCGGTTATTTCTCAACTGCATTAGAGCTGCATGCAGAATTCTGGGTGTCTTGCGTCTCCCCCTCCACGTCCACCCCGTGGTGTTCCAGCCTCACAACATCAAATCAAAATCTCTTAGGTCATCAGTATTTTTATAAAGCTCTCCAGGTGATTTCTGTAGATGACCAAGGTCGAAAACCAGAAGGGCTGGACTGCTAAAAATTATAAAGGATGGCTCTGACTTTAGTGACTTTTTTTAAAAAAAAAGTCTTTGCTCCCATAACTAAGCAGCTATTTTGGCTCCAAGCTTTCAGAAAATTTAGGCCAACGGAAGTGGGGAATTGGTATGCATGTGAATAATTCAGCCCTCCCCTTACACACTCCCTGCCTCCCCTGCCTGCCCTCCGATACAAAAACCATCATCTCTGAATAGGGTAGTGAAAAATAGTAAGTGCCAGGGGAACTGGAGAGGGAGGGAGGGAGGTGAAGCATTTGCTTCAATTATCCGGATAATTGTTCCCCACCTCAGGCCATTGTTACTGAAATGAAACAATATTCTATTGGATACTGTCTTGGCCTTTTCAGGCATGCTCCCTGCAGCGCCTAGCACACGCTGGGCACAGAGTAGGCGCTCAATAAATTTTATTCTGATGACAGAGGAGAGCTCTGAGGGTGGGAGAGGGATGCCTTGTTCGGCTTGAGGATTTGGGGGTGGGCGAATATTAATTAAAGTGAAGTGGGGAGCAGAGGGGCTGTGTGGCAGGCATTCAGTGCCATGAAAACTCTCTTCCGACTGGGCTGTTCCTGAAATTCTAAGCCAAACTCCTCACTTATTTCTCAGAAGACACCCCCCCCCCAATCCACCCTCCCTCCCTGCTTCTTCTCAGAGGGCCGAATTGAACTCTTGCAACTGTGGTGAGCACAAAGGCGAATTCAGGTTTCTCAAAAGCCCATCCGTTCTGAATAAACACCAGGGAGAAGCAAGATTATTTTTGGTGGTGCATGAGCACAGGGCCCACAGCCTGCCCTCCCTCTAGAAAGGCCTTGCCTGGCCTTGCATTAAAACTAACAATATTGGGGCAGCTGAAGGAATAGCCTGGCTCCTGAGCCCCCCATCACTCAATCAGTGCAAGAATGTGGGGACTAACTCCCAACTGCCCTCTTTCATCTTGACCCACAGCTTTTCAAGAGGAGCTTGAGTTCTCTATGAGTGTGTATTTGCTAATTGCAGCCGGGCTTTAATGAGATTCTTTTAACTCCCCCAAGCTCGTTTGCAGGTTATAGCCTTATCTGGGGACCCACGTTTTCCACCCTGGCTACACATCCCGTGAACAATCGCCTCTCCAGAGCCTGAAAGGAGAGCGAGCGCCCCATTTCTGCTGAATACACGTCTCAGTTCATCCAAGGCTGGCGGGCTTTTGATGGCCACAATGCAAGTTACGCCCAAAGAGTGTCTCTTTGGTCAGATCGACAACGCTTGGCTTCACGTTTGCAAGTTAAACGGGCAGAAACCGGGCTGAAACTCCCACGCCAGACGCCGGGGACATTTCCCTCCGCCCTGCTCAGAGCAAAACTGGGGTATGGGTCTGGGCGGGGGGAGGAAAGAAAGGAGGGGTAGTAGTGAGGAGAGGGTGGGGGAAAAGAGAGTCCTGATTCTCAACAGCCATCTCGAAGAAGGATGGGGGGGGGGGCATTTTCTCTGGCATTTCTTATTTTTGTTTTTTCCATTTTGCTTTGTTGGCAGCTTTACCCAAACAAAAAATGAAATAAAATGAGAGCATTTTCTCCTTGTCTTCACCTAGGTAGCTGCTTTCCTCCAGCCCCTGAAAATGTGACTCCTTCATAAAATCAAAATTTATGATTATTCAAATGTTGGGGACTGTGAAAAGACAGGAAGAAAGAGAGAAAATTAATATTGCAGCTGTTCTTCTGATTAATGAGAGATAATTGCTCATGAAAAGTCACCCCTGTGGCATTTTGTTGTCTCCTGGATCTTTGTTCTTTTCCACTATTATTGAGGACTTTCTTGAAGACTAAGCGGTTCTTTTCAATTTTTGGGTATTCAGAAAGGGTTGCCTGGTTACAGAGAATGGGGAAATCTCGGGCTATATCGGGTAAGATGTGCCACAGACAGCAATATCACAATGCCACTCGGAGAAAAGGATGGATACAAGTTAACGATGCACTTTCAATAAAACATTCATAGACTTGTTCACGCTTTGATAATGACCTCATTAAAGGGAGCTGGGGGCAAGTAAGTCCTGTCTCCTGTTTGTGTTCGGCTAACAAAACCCAGCTTTGAGATCATTCATCGCTTTGGAAACTAATATGAAATCAATGTAAGAGGAGCAAATAAATCCGAGGCGGCCCCGCCAACTCCCGGGCTGTCCCGCCCTGCCTGCAGCCTCCATTTGGAGCTGGAGAACCATGTGGGCAAATGCTGAAACTAAGAGAAAAAAGGACTGGGGATGAAAGGGAGGGGGGACTTTGGAGGACACAGAGGGAGGGGCAAAGTGGGAGTTAACAGGCTGAAAAAAAATGGCTAAGCACTGGAACGCGTCTGAACTCTGGAGCCTGTTGAATAAGCAACGCTAAGTCCCCGCCCTTTACTTTCCCTGACTTTGCCCATGAAAGGAAACAGGAAGAAAGAGAAGTGAGACAGGAATGTGGGGTTCAGGTCAGGTGCCAATGCAGAGCTGGGAAGAAGTACTGGAGACCTTTTGAAAGCCAGAACTAAGAATTCAAATCTCAAGGTTGGGCTGAAAGGAAACTGTTCACCCAGGCTCAAGTTGGAGAATCCAAAGACCAGAAGGCCGTGCCTGTGCTGTTCTTTCTAGAACCACTTTGATTTTTTTTCTAAGTTGAGGGTAAGGGTGGAGTACCCTGGCCAGGAGAAGGTAGAAAGAACAATTTTGTTACCATCACAAAGGTGACACTGTCTTGCACTCAGGGAAGACAAAACCATCCTCGAGCATCCCGAGCAAGAGAAAGAGAATAAAAAGATTTCCCCCTCCCCTTAAAAGAACTAATTTTCTCCTTGAATTATGAAAGTAATGGCTTAGGTAACAGCCTGTACTCTGTACCCGACTGCTTAATACTGAATAAATCCTTCCACGTGGCTCCCCGAGTCGTGGCAATTAGAGCTCATTATAGGCTCATAAGAGCTCTCATTTTGGGGATTACTTAATGCATGATGAAATTTTATCGGACAGAATCACTGAGAAATAAAATTGTGTGGCGGCTCAGGCACCGTGGGCACACGCCAACTGTCTGTCTGCTCCCTCTCAGGAAAAGAAAGCTGAAGTTAGGGTCCCTGCTGGTTCAGGGCACTGCACTCTGAGGAACGGTAGGGCTGGGCAGGGCCAGGGGCAGTGCTGCCCAGGGCCATGGAGAGTAGGCTTTCTTTGAGGAGGTGATAGGCAGGTAGGGCCAGCTGGGGGCTGTACTCAGAAAAGGAGGAGGGAGAGAAACTGGCAGAGACTGAGAGATCCAAAAAGAACCAGAGAAATGAGTCAGAGTGGATGGCAAGAAATAGGATTCCAATATACTTGCCCTTGGTGGGCCCAAGCAATTAACCAAGTACCCTAAGGGGCAAGTTTTGCAGACATGGTCTGGCTTGCAGCCTCTGCGTGGTCTGAAACCACTGCTCCCCTTGAAACCCTTAGGAAACCCCATAAGCCCCTCACATTTCTCAAAATTCGTTGGCACTGAAAACTGAAAGTTTCCATAGTCAGACACAAATTTATTAAGATGCACAAGCCTCTTGCATAGTTAAGATTCTCTAAAGTAAAATGGTCTGCACATGGGTGTGATTTCTAGCATTTTAGCATAGGAGCTTTTCCTCTGAGCACACCCCAAACCGCTGACAACATTGTGACTCAAACTATCAGTCCAAAACAGACGGTGGATAATCTGGTACCTAACCCAGAGGAGGAAAAGAAAGTTATTATTCCTAGACTGTGTATATACATATATATATATATATTCTTAAAGAGTATACATATAGATATACTTTATATATATATATATATATATATATATATATGCATGTATATTTGCAAAGTGAATGGGGGAAATTGCATTATCTACTCAGACAGTTGAGGACTGTAGAAAAATATCCTGCCATCAGCAGGGTATTGCCATTCTCCATCAGTGGGCTCCAAGCCTTCTTCCTGGGGTTGAAATGATTTCAGGGATTGCCTAGATCCTCCAGTCATGAACAAGGGCAGGCTAGAGTGAGCCCGAGCGTCTGCAAACCTTGTGGTACAAAAGTAGTTACAGCTGAGCTGCCCCATGTTAAACCCTGAGACTCTTTAATTGTTGTCACAAGATGTTGGATTAGCACATTTCTGGAATAGCTGTCTGTTTACACTCCAGAGACCCACCGTCCACTAACCGCTTTCTAATTGAATCCTAATCACATTCAAATAGCTCAATAACCAGCCTCAGCTGCAATTCATAAAACTTTAATTGCCATCCATAAATCCTGGGCTCCCCAGAGCGGGGCATCCCTACAACCCAATTACACTTCTCTAGCAGGCAGGAGAGACCGTCAAGGAGATGGAGAGGGGAAGACAGAGGATGGAATGACAGAGCCACGCCTCTAGCTAGTGCTCTCAGGTGGATTTGGGCACCATGTTTGCTCAGGTGGAGGGAGTCCCATCTCTAAGTTTATCAGCACCATCGTGAACTCAGGATTGAAGTTAGTTTTTTCTGGGAAGAGGATCGGACTTGTAGCTATTGCCCACACTCATGGCCCCAGCTCACTTTTCTGCAGGGTGAAAAGAGAGAAAATGGCCACTTCTGCTGCCTTGGCTTCTCCAAAGATCAATAGCTTCAATAGCTTGGCAGGCACCCTCCTAGGTAGCAAGACTTCCATGGACTGCATCATCCAGAGAGATTTCCTTTACCAAGCCTCTTCTCCCAATCAGTGGCAAGATTCCCTGGATAGCTGAATCCTCTTCATCCTTTTTAGGTTCTTAGGATGCAGAGGAAAGAGTGCTTCCTGGTTAGCCTTGCCAAGCTGCCCAAGATTGGTAAAAACAAGAGGGGCAGAAAATCCTCAGAACCCAGAGTGAAGGTCTATTCAGTCCCTGCTCAGTCTCCAAGAGGGCTGGTGTGTGAGGTCCTCTCTCCAAAATCTTCAGGATGAAGCTTGTAGAGTTGCCCTGGAATGCCATGGTGCTAACTACTTGGAGAAAGAAAAGGGTGACTCTTCGACATCTCTCTCTCTCTCTCTCTCTCTCTCTCTCTCTCTCTCTCTCTCTCTGTGGAAGTGGGAGCTGCCGATTAGAAAGGGAAACAAGGAAGGGTCGTTGGTCTGAGTGGCCCCAGGAGGGCCCCAAGTACAAAGACACTTTAGACCTTGTCGAGCATCAGCGTGAAAAGCTTGACGGCTTCTTAGCTGGGAGGCCTCACTGTTCAATGCGCTGGACCCTCCTGAACTAACCACCTGAATGACCTCGGCCAAGTCCAAAAGCTGTGGACAGGGGTAGGTGTAACTGTGGCCAGAGCTGCGCTCAGGGACTGGACCGCTGCCAGTCCGCCGCCAGCACAATCCTGCTCCAAACCGCAGGCCTCACACTTCACCACGCCACAGCCACCCCTAGCACAGAGGAGTTGGGAGCACTCAGCATTACTATTAAAAAGGCCTCCAAGTCCCCACCTGGTGCGCTCTGCGGCGGGCGTGGGGAAGAGTTGGGCTGGGGCCCAGTGTAGCGAGAGGGGGTGAGATGGAGGATGCAGCGCTGTGATTTCTCGGTAAAGCGTGGAGAAAGAGGGGGAGGAGGCCTGCCTCCCCGGGAAATTAACAAAACCTACACTTTGCAAAGTCTCCCCCATCCCCCTCCCCCGCGTTCTTCCCCGCGGCGCGCCCGCCCCTCCTCGCGGCTTCTGTTGTGACTCGGGCAGCCTATCCCGAGGGTGGGGAGCTGCCGAGGAGCCAGAGCCGAGCGGTACTCCGCAGCATCACGTGCCGGGGTGGGGGCTATAAAATACCCAAGCCGGGGCGCCGGGCGGGGGACGTGAGGACCAGCCCTCTCCGGGGACCCCTTTGTTCCCAGCCCACACGCCAACACCTCTGCGCCCCCACGGGCTTGACCGCCAGTGTCTGCGAGGCTTCTAGGGCAGAGCTCAGACATTAAGGGGAGGGGTCGCCGCGGCCGGTCGCGCCTTCCAGCCACCTACCCCTCTCGAAATGTCGCGCTCCTTCTATGTCGACTCGCTCATCATCAAGGACTCCTCACGGCCCGCACCCTCGCTGCCTGAACCGCACCCTGGCCCGGATTTCTTCATCCCGCTTGGCATGCCGTCCCCACTGGTGATGTCCGTGTCCGGTCCCGGCTGCCCATCCCGCAAGAGCGGCGCGTTCTGCGTGTGCCCCCTCTGCGTCACGTCGCACCTGCACTCCTCTCGGGGGTCTGTGGGCGCCGGCAGCGGGAGCGCAGGGGCAGGAGTTAGCGGGGCAGGAGGCAGTGGGGTGGCTGGGGGCGCAGGGGCCCTGCCTCTGCTCAAGAGCCAGTTCTCTTCGGCTCCTGGGGACGCGCAGTTTTGCCCGCGGGTTAACCACGCGCACCATCACCACCACCCGCCGCAGCACCACCATCACCACCATCAGCCCCAGCAGCCTGGCTCGGCCGCGGCGGCGGCAGCAGCGGCGGCGGCGGCGGCCGCGGCGGCCTTGGGGCACCCGCAACACCACGCACCTGTCTGCGCCGCCACCACCTACAACGTGGCAGACCCGCGGAGATTCCACTGCCTCACCATGGGTAGGGCGGGGTCTTTGGGCCCCTGCACTCGCTCCTTACGCGCTCCTGGAGCAAACTTTCCACCTCCAGTGGAGGAAGTGGGAGACCCGGCGGGACAGGGTGGAGAGGGAGGAGGGGCTTTTAGTGTAATTGTAGAGTCCGCCACAGAAGTTCCACGGAGGTGGAAGTTAGTTTACCAGCTTCTTCACTCAGCCTAGTGCGTTTCACTCCTAGTACCAGGTGCTCGAGTATCGCCTTATTAATATTAGGGCCTTAGGGACCTCGAACGTCACCGCGGAGAAACCAGAGGCTGCTTGAGGGTTGGGGTGGGTGTGTTTGAACCTGTGTGGTATCCCCACGTCTGGGCTGGCTAAAGCGTTTTGACGTTTTTGACTAAGCCTGCACGCTTCTCCACTAGGCTTAAAGAGAGACGATCAGATAGTGCAAGTCCCCATCCCTCTTTAATCCTCTGACTTCGCGTCCTGCGCATCAAAGACCTTTATTTGTTTTGCAGGTCTCTTTTCTCCCCCGCTAAGCAACGACGTGGCTGGAAGTGGGAAAGGGATACAGGTGTTCGGTTGGGCTTTCCGGGATGGGTCCCTAAGACGCATCCTAGTTAGCACGTGGGGTGGGAGACTTACCTCTCTGCCTTCTCTTCGCTTGTCCGCAGGAGGCTCTGACGCCAGCCAGGTACCAAATGGCAAGAGGATGAGAACGGCGTTCACTAGCACGCAGCTTCTGGAGCTGGAGCGAGAATTCTCTTCCAACATGTACCTGTCTCGACTCCGGAGGATCGAAATCGCCACTTACCTGAACCTGTCCGAGAAGCAGGTGAAAATCTGGTTTCAGAACCGCCGAGTGAAGCATAAGAAGGAGGGGAAGGGCACGCAGAGGAACAGTCACGCGGGCTGCAAGTGCGTCGGGAGCCAGGTGCACTACGCGCGCTCCGAGGATGAGGACTCCTTGTCGCCGGCCTCGGCCAACGATGACAAGGAGATTTCTCCCTTATGAGGAGGAGGGGGGCGCCTCCCTCACATCCCCCGATCCTGGAAGACCCGGCAACATCAAGGCGTGGGGGCACCAGGGGCCAAAATCCTTGCTTGTCGCAGTGATCCCATCTGGAGATGAAACGAACCTGGAAGTTCTGGAATGGACAAGCCGGGCCTGACCTTTCCGTCTTCTTCTTGACCTGTTTATTTGGGGCTCCAACTGGAAGTTATAGATTGTTTTTTTATAAATGTAAATAACCTAGAATTCAACTTACTCTCTTCTTGTAACAGAGGAAAAACAGGGTTGGTTTAAGTTTAACATTGTATGGGGTTTTTGAAAGCGCATGTCATTTCCCCATCCCTACTGTCTTTCAGAACCTGATAAGAACACGGGATTTACTGATTGTTTTCTGCTGTTGTTTTCAAACAAACACACCGAAGTTGCAAATAATGTAGAAAATTAGACCCTGTAGGTCTTGCTTTCTGAAATTGCGCCTGGGGAGAATTTAAAATCTAAGTCGCTGGAAGCCCCTTTGGATGTGAATAGTTTTATATAAAATTTATATTTATATTTATTTAAATAAATGAAACAAAACCAGGATTTGAAATTGGTGGTATTTGCTCTCCCTATCTTCTCCTGCCCCCTCCTCCAATGTCTAGAGAAAGGCAGGCATGGGGAAAAAGCTGTCTGAGGACTTCAAGAAAAATGTTGAGTAAAAGCTTGGTAATGGGAGTCTCTTGACTAGCGGAGTTTGTGGCTCTATAGGTTTTCTATGTAACAGAAACTTTTACCAAGGAGACACCTTTAGTCATGATTGCACCTACTTGGTAGTGCCTCTCCATCCTCAAAATAGGCAACCTCCTCACAGTTGATAGGACAAATCACTCCATTCAGAATGATACACAGGTAAACCTTTCTTTAGCCAGGAAGGGTGAAAATCCCCCATCTAGTATTTCTTTTCTTCATTCTACTTCCTCATCTCTCTCAGTAGGAAAACTTGAATTATGTGAAGGAATTTGTAGAGTCAGAATAGTTTTAGGAAGAGCAACAATCCATCAAACAGGCCAGAAGCAAACAGTGGAAGCTTAAAAATGATGCTGCAAGCAGAATGAGCTAGTTTCCCTCAATGCTGAGAAAACAAAAAGGGGTAGGAAATATTCTGTTCGAAGATTTATAATCTCGCTTTTTCAAAGCAGCCCACAGATGCCTTTAGACCTTTGAGTTTCAGGGTTTCTTTTCCTGGTCTCCCTAACGTTCAGTTAATTTGTCTCTCTTCTAATCCCCTCCCCCGGCCACCCTTCCCATAGCCTAGCGGAATCACTTCCTTTAAACCTGGTCCCCAAGAGACTTATTCCTAGCTCTCCCTCAGCAGGGCAACCTGGCTCTCTCCTCAGTGCAGCCTGGGCTTGTTAGGGAGAGAAGTGAAGAAGCTGGAAACAGGAAAAGGAAGAGGTCTCATTCCCTGCAAGCTGAGCCCCACTAATCCTCAACTAGTGTGATTTCTGAGTAGGTTCTATAAAGATGCCATCCAATAGGTTCAAGCCACAGCAATTAATGACGACACACATACACAAGGGCTTTAGGTCTGATTTACCTGAAGCCGGTGGTACCGAACCTTACCAGGTGCGGTTGAGGGGTCTAAAACCGGCCGCGGTTATCCCGGAGTGTTGTCTTTCTCTAACACACACACACACACACTCAGTAGGCTCAGAAGGGAAATCCCTCTACACACATACACACACACACACACACACACACACGCGCGGCTCTGAAGGAAAATCTCTCTTCGACACACACACACACACACACACACACACACACACACACACACACACGGCTCTGAAGGAAAATCTCTCTTCGTTCCGGCTCCGGCACAGGGCAAAGGAAGGAGGGCCCGCACTGTGTCAGGCTGAAAAGGGAGCTGCTGGCGGTGGGTCTTGCGCCGAAGTCCCAGACAGCGGCTCACTACTGCCCAGCCTGGGATGCTCAGGCCTCTGGATCTCTTTCCTCCGGTCTCTCACATGCAGAGCCCCGGGCTCTTCGCCCTGCCCGCCACGAAAGGGAGGAGGCGCAGGCCCGCTGCCTTTCCAGGCCTCTATGCGCGCGAGAACAGAGGTGGGAGGAAGGGAGTTTTCAGGCGCAAAGAACAGGAGTTTAAGAGGACTAATTTTACTGCGGGATAAAAGAAGCACAAAGAGCGCCTGCTGCAGCTCTTTACGCTCAGACCCAAAGTGAAGCTTCCTCTGGGCTGTGGGGAGATCCCTCTGTCCCTGTCCCATCCACACCCAGCCCGGCCCCTGTGGGGTTCCGCGCTCGGGTTTAGAACTCCCGTAAGTCCTGACTAGCCCCGATCCGAGGCTCTAAGCCTCGTCCGGCTCCCGGATCCCAGGCCCTGCGCCCGGAACGCGAAGCCACCCACTTGGAACACCTGGTACCGCGCTGTGCGCCCAGCTCTGCCATGCCGCAGAGGGCCACGGCGCCAACTCTGCTTAGATGATTAGCATCTGCTTGGATGCCCCAGCCCCTCTTGCTCCGATCTTTGGGGAAGTTCCCTAAGGAAAGGAGAATAAACAAAGTATTCCTCTCCCGAGGCAAAAAATAAAATAAATAAATAAATAAATAAATAAATAAGGTACAGATACTTATTTAGATGTTGGGACACGCTCCATAGAAGAAAAGTTTTCCCAGGGTTCCCAGGGAAGCCTTCCTTCTAGGACATCCGATGAAGAGTGGACTTTTTTGGGTCACTTTCGGAATAGAGTATGAAGTCTCCTATTATACTAGAATAAGTTTTATATGTTCCCCAAATCCCCGCCCCTCAAAAAAAAATCAGTTGATGTTTTTGAAGTTTTCAAATCAGAATAATGCTTTGGTTTTCTGGAATCGGTCTGATTCTAAAGGCCAACAGTTTCACTTTAGTTTAGGAACATTTAAGCTAACCCTCAGAAACTCACATTCCCGGTTAAATAATCTTGATATCAAACATTGATTTAAGAGTAAAGTTTAAGATGTAGGGGGTCACCCTTGACAATTTCTCTACCTGGGAAGCACTGGATACCAGTTTCCAATATGCCCCACTTGAAAAACAAAAAAGAAACTGTTCCCCCAGAGCATGACCTCTTAGAGAGGTCATGGAAAGAAAGAATGGAAAGACAGAGAATGAAAATGAGAATTAAAAAGCAGGAGCTTGCTCCACCAAGAGAAAATCAGTGGGTAGCACTAGCTTGAGTGTGGTTGAATCCATCTTTTTGAGAACAAATCTCATGTTGGCTTTAAACAGGAAAAGAGCTGGGGGTGGAAGGCAGGGTGGAGAGCAGGAAAGATGACCTGTCACCCATGTGCCCTAGCCCAGCCCAGATATTCGGAGCATAGAGGAGGAAGAGACTTTTCCCCTTCACTCTCCCACTCAGCCACCAACAAATGCCAAAGGCCAAGGGCCTGATGCTGATGGCAAACTAGGCCAAAAGCAAAAGGGACCCAGTAGCTCATCCTTAGGGTGTCAGAGGGCCCATGTGATGGAGACACTGGTGCCCATAGATCTCTTTTCCTCTGGGGTCCTTATTCTGAAGTGGTCATCATAGCTCAGTCCCTTTGCATCTCCCCTAAAGAATATAATTTTAGGAGCGACAAAACACTTGAGGATGTGAAGTCTTTGATTTCTGACCTCCCCCTTCCTCTCCTCGTTGCCTCCCCCTACATCTCCCCACCAATTTTGTGCAGTTATATCTGATCAGAATTAGAAATGTGGTTTGCCTGGCCCACTCTGAGGCCAGACAATTACCAGAAAGGTGGTGGTTCTACCTAAAAGGGCAACTGGGTCTCTGTATGTGCATGTGTGTAGCGCGTGCATGCATGAGGCATGTGTGTGTGTGTGTGAGAGAGAGAGAGACAGAGAGGGTCCATTGGTGTTGGTGATGTAGGTGGAAAATAGTAATTTTTACCAGGTTTTCTTTTTCTTTTTGCTTCCCACTTGTACCTTTCCTGTAGGTTCCACTCGCTTTTAATGGCACTCCTTGAGAGATTTCTTTGAGAGAGATAGGGAGCTGCTCAGTGTTGTGTTATGGGGAGGAAAAACAAGCTGAACGTGGAGATAAGATATGGAGAAGGGCTTTGGGGCAGGATCTCAAGCCCAGCTTTCAGTGTGTGAGAGAGGGGAGAATGACGCTCCAACAGAACCTATTTGATAGAGGAAATTGGGTTTAAAGGAGCAATCACTCCTTTCAAAGGAGCTCCTCCCATCTTCTCCAAACACAGCCCAAAGCTGTCCTAGACGATGAATGCAGCTCAGTGCATCAAAGCAATTGTTCCTATTTTCATTATTCACAGAGACTCTTTGAATGTACCTGTTAAGGTGACAGACCTTTTAAAAGGGAACATTTTTTTCCACGCAATTAAATGGTGCATTTACTAAGCTTCTATTAACATAATTTAATATAAATCTATTTTATAAATCTTTAGGCTCACATTACTGAAAATTGAGCTTCTCTTGAAAATATGCCCACGTCTCTTTCCTAAATCACATAGAATAGAATGCAAAAACTTGCTATTCTAAGCTAGCTAGAAATATTAAAAGTAATAGAATCCTTTGTATTGTCTTCTGTTAATGGTGGGGGCATGAAGAAAAGGGGCAACTTGTCTCACAGAAGATGAGAAATTCCGCAAGGACCCAAGGTTCTACACCCAACATCCTGGCACCTGGAGTGGGCGACACAGGCTGGAACTAGGGAGGGGCCAAAGAAAAACAGAAACTTAAAGACATCTCTTAGGATCAGAGTTGAACCAGAACTCAGATTTAAAAAAAAAAAAAAAACTAACTAAAAATAAAACCCAAAAAAAAAAAAAAAAAAGAAAAAGAAAAAGAAAAAAAAAAAAACCCCAGTAAACCTCCAACTTGCAAATAAATTTGAATTCCAGTTTCTCCTGTTTGGGGAAAGCAAATCTGAAGCCTGTGAGACCTCCAATGCTGCTCCATGTGGCGATAGATACCCTTGTCTTTTGCCATAGGCAGACTACTTACTCTCAAGTGTACCCTCTAAAATCCTGGGGATCCTATTGTCTCTGAAAATAGAGTTTTGTGCTCTCTTAATATACTAATGTCAATGCCTTCTTCGGCAGTGGGTGCTGCTTTTTTCTTCAAGCTGAGCCCTATGTTTTCCTGAACCCTTGCTGTATCTTTGTTGAGCCTTCTAAATCCCAAACCCAGGAAGGCCCCAGGGGCGCCCCTGAGTGAATCCTAACAGATCGGAAGTGTATGCTGTGTGCTTAGGAAAGTAACTAGTTTCAGATTAATGAAGCAGTGACAATTTCAATCTGCTTAAAGACGGAGGTTGGCACTGCCCAGGCCTGAGCGTGGGGAGCTCGCCAGGCTGGGCTTTATATTGTCCCCTTTTCTGAAGAGCAGACAAAGATGGATAGAGAGACATTGAAAAGCAAGGGGAGTATTTCAAACAGTCTCATAAAGCAGGCTGTCACTTTAAGACAAGAACCATAGTGCTTTGATGACTTTGTATTAGCTGCACCATTTGAAACAGGGGACTTAAGTCTCTATCGAGAGGGAGGAAAGGGGAGAGAGGAGAGAGAGAAAGAGAAAGAGAGAGAGAGAGAGAGAGAGAGAGAGACAGAAAGAGAATGAATGTAGTAATATTTAGCCTGTGAGCACTGTAGCGAAAGTAATTTCAGGCAACTAGTTGGTTTCTGAAGTTCAAGGAGAAACCACCCACAGCAGGTGCAGAGAAAAAAAAGGCAGGTGGGAGTTGCTCCCGATGGCAAAGAGCTCCCTGCCTGTGAGTGGCAGCCGGCTACAAGGAGCTGAAGCCAGCTTGGTCTCAGTTGGCTGGGAAGGGCTTGAGCAGGGTAAGAAGCTCTGCTGGCCCCAGACCTTGAAGGATTATAATGGAAATGTTTGCGAGTGTGAAAAAGAAAGAATAGGAAGGAGAAGGAGTGCATATTTCTGGGTACATCCTTCACAAACCCTAATTTAGATTGTTTGAGGTCGAGCAGCACCCAGCCACCTTCCTCCTTTCCTTCTTCATTAATTAATAAGAACGATTAATTATTAGGATTTTGAATGTCAAGGCTTCAAAATGCCTTCGGCAAGCGGCTGATGAGTTGCTGAAGCCATATATGTAGTTTAACTTGGGTAAGGCAGTCAAGACTTAGAGGTGTGTTTGCTGCCAGTTTGTCTTTATTTGGGGCGGTGGGGTGGGGGGCTTAGCATCTGCTTCCCTAGTGGTCTCTTTCTGCCTGCATTTCTGAGTCTTGTCTCCGTCTCCTCCTGCCTTGATATCAGCCCCCCTCCACCATCCACCCTTTGTTCTCCTGGCCGGCCCGTTTCCCCATCCAGGCTCCCCTTGCCCTGGCTCAATCCTCCTAACCCCAGGACCCCATCTCTCCGGGAAAAGAGGAGGATGCTAAAGCTGCCATTCCTACTTGGGTCCCTACTTCGGGCACAGGCGACCCACTGCATCGTCGGTGTCAGGAAGTGAGTGGGTGGGCAGTAATGTAGTTTCACCCGCTGGATCCATAGTTTTTACAGCTTAGGTTTTTTTTTTTTTTTTCCTGCCTATCAAAAATTTCTTTCTCTTTCTTTTCTTCTCTGTTTTTCTTTTTCTTTCTTGGATACGGGAACCAGGACCACGAGACCGCGCAAGCTTTGAAGGCCGGCGAAAGGGCTCCCCAGTCGGTGGCGCTGGAGGGAGAAGCGTTTAGCCACTGTTTCATTAGGCGCTATTTGAACCTTGCAACATGTGGTAATTTCTGGGGCAAGCTGAAAAGGGGGGATTATGTAGGAGGGACACAAGGAAATTAGCCAACGGTTAATTTAACTCGTTTTCTGCTAGACTTTTCGATACATCCTAATTGACTGAGGGGCAGGTGAAGCTCCCGCCCCATGCAGGCTCATTCACGGTGGGAATAAATGGCTCTTTCTCAACTCACACTGCTCACAATATATCATCAGGGAAAAGACATGCAATGAATATGTTGATTTTTTTTTTATTAATGGAATTACACCCTGCCATGCAGGTGTGAGGGTAAAAACCTATACTGCAATGAAATAAGATTAACAATGAAATTAGAATTTTATTAGCTTTATGTGTCACACAGACCTGGATTTGAACTGTCAAAACAAGCAACAAGAAAAGATATTCTGAACGCAGCCCTGTCAATCAACCAGGAGAAACGAACAGCGTGGTTCTTCAGCGCCTCACTTGGGCCTTACGTGGGAAGCAAGTGGGTGCAGGACCTCGCGTGGGTGAAGGCTTGGTCTCTGGACCTGCAGGTAATAGATGAAAAACCCCCTGGCTTTGGGAGGCCCGGCCTAAAAAAGGCTCCAGCACAGGCTAGAGAGGCCTGGATGGCCCGAGGCCGCCGAGATGTCAAACGGATGGGCCGGGCACTCGCGGCCTGCAGGCCAGATTTCGCGTCTTCCAAATCAGCTGCTTAGGGCTGGCCGTGACCCGAGGGAATTGGAGAGAAAAGTCCAAACGCTGGGTGAGAGGCGGAGTAGGGCGCCCTTTGGAAACCGCGCTGGGTTTTGTTACTCCGGGGCCCCCGGAGCTTCGGCGCAGCTACCTGGGTCTGGCAGGCGCAGAGGTGCCCTATGCAAATGGTTCTCTATTAGGCAAGAAAGAAATACTTCAAATGGCCCTTTGTAACCTTCTATAGAAAATCGAGGTACTCTGCATGACAAAGCACAATTAAGCTTTCTATTCAGGAGTTCTGCAGCTGGTAGCCCATTGGGAAAGTGGGAGGAAACGCGAATATATTAATAGTGTGGCGAAAGTTTTTTGTGTGCGTGTCCTTTTCTAGGTCGGAGGCGGGGACGGGTGGTGGGTGGACGCAGAGGGGAGGAAGTCTCCGCCTTGGATCCTTGCCACCTGAACTACATCGCCTCTGCCCACGTGGAAAGACTCGCTTGTCTGGCAGCCGGGTTATGAATGGTCGCCGCAACCCCTACGCTCCCAGCAGGGCCAGGAGGACCCCGCGGGCACCAGCGTCCGGGCGGGGCGGGACGTGTGCCCAGGCCTTGCCTCCTGGCCCTCTGTGAGCTGGGACGCCCTTGATCACCGGCGCAGGAAGGAAGTTCCCCAGCCCATGCGCTTCGCCCTGGCGCCAGGGCAGGGATAGCTGGTGGCGGGCACCGGAGAGCACCAGGTGACGCTGCGTGGGAAAGAGACGTGGGAAGGGCAGAGCCAGATTATCCGTTCAGCTCGAATTTTCTCCACGCCCCACTCACCCCACAGTTGAGGTTTGCTTCCTAATTGTTCATTTGTAGAGTCTGAAGGGAAAAATATGTTTTGTCTCTGAATAAATAAAGGGCCCTTAAAACCAACTCTGCTGATTATTCTGCCTTTTCCCTCTGGATCTATTTCACACTCTTCTGCTCTGCTGGATGCCCTCAGACACTGAGCTCTGTGGACAGTATCAGTTCCTCCACTGGCAGGTGCTTGCCTCTAGCTTCCATTTGCATTTGGTGAGTAAGTGGTACTGCAAATAACCGAACAACCTGAGGATAGAGAAATGCAGATATGTTGTTTATGGGAATGCTGTATTGTCCCAGTTCTGGCAGTGGCTGCTTCTCTCTAGAAATTCTTTTCCTCTCTGAGAGCCTATTTTCCTAGGCTCCAGCTTTTCATCAGGCTCCCTCTGTGCCTGCAGCCAAAAAGTGGAAACGCCTTCTAGTTTCTGCTAGTCCCCTGGGTGCATCAAAATTATTAGTTCCCTTAGCCCTACACACATCTCTGCAAATAGTCACTTTGTTGAAAAATGTCTTTAAAAAGCTTAGCTCACATTGGTTACCCGGCTCCTGATCAGCCATGTTATATTTAAGTCAATCCCCTCTGTAAAAGCCAGGTCAATTGTCACGCTACTTTTGCTGGGACAATTCCTGTGAGAGGAACTCCACCCTGTAGCCCACTTCATTTTCAGACAGCTTTGACCATTAGAAACTTTCTTGTGTTGGATTAGAATCTTCATTCAGTATTTTTAATCCATTGGGTCCTACCTAGTTCTTTCTCCAAGGAACTTCTAAGTGTCTGTCTTCTCCCTATTCCCAACTGTGAGGTAATTGATGACAGCAACTGCGTCTTCCATCTCTATATCCTCAGCATTCATCACAACATCTAGCACATAGTAGATTCCCAGTAAATGCTAGCTGGGTCAGTGCATCATCTTACATCCACAAGTCTCTATCAGTTGCATCGGTCGTGGAGGACTTAGAAACAGCTATGATGAAATATAGCTTGAAGATGGGATATAGCTATAGGTCTGTGTATACATGTGATAAATATATGTAATAGTCCTATAGACTAAATATCATGCACATAAGATAAATGTATTGAGAAGGTTCCGGAGTTAATCTGCATGCTTTACCATTTACTAGCAGTGTGACCTTGGGCAATTCACTTCATCTCTCTGATTTCCGCTTTCCTCATTTATAAAATAAGGATAATTAATAGTTGAGAATTAAATAAGGATGTTGATTATTAAATAAGGAAATAGATGTGAAGATATATAGTTATTTAGATAAAGTAGCCAGGGAAGATCTGACGGAAAAAGTAACTTTGGAATAGAGACCTAAAGGGAGTGTGGGGAACTTACCACGTCTTGCTGGGGCAAGAGAATTCCAGACAGAGGTAGCAGCAAGGGCAAAGGCCTAGGTGGGAACATGCCTGAAATAGCTGGGGAACGGTAAGGAGGGTGAGTGGCTAGCAAAGAGTGAGTGTGTGGGGGTGGGGAGGGGGAGGTCAGAGTGAGCATGGAGTGGATTCTGTAGGTCATTGAAAGGACTTTGGCATTTGAGTTAACTGGGAAGCCTTTTGAGCAGAAGACGGATATGTTCTAACTTATGACTAATCAGGATGAATTCAGCTATTGTGTTGAAAGTAGACTTTCAGTAGGCAAGGGCAGAGAAGCAGGGAAGTTAAGATGCTGTCAGATTTAGCCAGGTAAGAGATGATGGTGGCTTGGATCATGGTGGGGATAATGAGAGTGATGATAGGAGTGATGAGAAAGGCTGAATTCTTGTATCTGTTTTAGTGGAGGAGCGGCCAGGATTTGCTGATAAACTGAATCTAAGGAGTAAGAGAAAGAAAAGGGTCAAGGATGATGCCCAGGTCTTTATCCCCAGTATTTGTGAGAAAAAAAGGTTGTCATTAAGAAGAATATAGAAGAAACAAATTTTAAGATATGTTGTTTGGTATTATAATTAGATATCGAAGTGAGGACATCACGAAGGCAAATGAAAAAACAAATCTCCAGTGAGATCCAGACTAGAGCAATAAATTAAGGAGTCATGAACGTGATGATGATATTAAAGTCCTGTGACTAGGGAGAGTAAAATGTGGAAGAAGCCCAAGGACTAAGCACTAAAGAACTCTAACATTTACAAGGCGTGAAGAGAAGTCATGGGGATGAGAAAGAACAGAGGAGAGGAGAAATAATGAGGTGAGCCCCATGATTGCCTTAGCTTTCTGCCTAGAGAGAATTTCCAGAACACAGCACAGGGACAGTAACTCAAACAAAAGTCAGCAATTTCCTTCAGTTGAGGAGACAGAATTAAGAATTAGGGCAGAACAAGGTGGCTAGAATTCACAGAACATGGTATTTTTGCAGGAGCAAACTGCTCAGGAAGAAAGCTCTAGCTTTTTGCCACTTTCAGGCATTCAAGATGTTGAAAAGAGGATGTAGTGGGTCCACTGGTATGAAATTCCAAATTCCCTTGGGTCTTCTAGTGGGAACTGTGATCAAGGGGATCAAGAGATAGCTGAACAGACTTCCCGCTGCTGGTGTAGATCATATGGTAATGGCCACAGTCAAAAAAGTCAAACAGAGCTCAGAAAGAAGGTACATCCAGCAGTGGTCATTCAACAAAGAAAGTCATACCAGAAAAAAGATGATGTGTTTCCTTATTTTGAAGAGAATGCAGGGGTCATAGTAAATAATAAAGCTGAGATCAAAGTTTCGGCCATTGCAGGACTGGTTGCGAAGGAATGCGCAGACTTGAGATCCAATGCTGGTAGCGTTGCATGATTCTCCAGTATATTTGTAAAAAACTTAAAAACCTGTTAAAAAGCATTTGCTCCCAAACAAAGCTCTAGAAATCTGAAGGGAGTTCCCTTCAAGCTTTCAGCTGAGTTTTGGTTAGTACTTGCATATGAAGAATCTGCCTGGAGACCAGAGAAAGAACACTGGAAATAAGCAGGCTGAACAATCCATACAGGTCATGTAGGCCTGAGAATAATTTGTGTTCCCACTGAGCAGAAAGAAAGGCCTCCTTTTATTCAATTATAATACTCAGAAGAGTACTAGCTCAGTAGTAGATAAAAATTAGCCCCCAAATTAAAGACTACTCAGGTCTCACCTAACAAACCTCAAAGACAAGCATCCAAAAAAAAAAATTTTCAAGTAACCTGAGTTAAGTTCAAAAATATTTAAAAGAATAAAAACAAAGACAAAATCCTAGAATCCAAGAGAGTATAATTCACAGCAAAAATGTACCAGGTATTCAGTTTGAAAGTATTAGGCATGAAAAAAATAGCAAAACACAACACAATGAGAAGAAAAATCAACCAACAGAAGTAGACCCAGAAATGACATGTTTGGTAGAATTGGCAGACAAGGACATTAAAAACAACTACTATATTGGAAAATTGCCCTCATATATTCAGGGAGGTAGAGAAAAACATGAATATGATAAGAGGAGATCTGAAAGTTATATGAAAAAGACCCAAATAAAAATTATGGGGTCAGGTGTGGTGGCTCATGCCTGTAATCTTAGCACTTTGGGAGGCTGAGGCAGGTGGATCACTTGAAGTTAGGAGTTTGAGACTAGCCTGGTCAACATGTCTCTACTAAATACAAAAATTAGCCAGGCCTGGTGGTGCATGCCTTTAATCCCAGCTACTCAACTCAGGAGGCTGAGGCAGGAGAATTGCTTGAACTAGGGAGGTGGAGGTTGCATTGTGCCAATATCATGCCATTGCACTCCAGCTTAGGCAACAGAGCAAGACTTCATTTCAAACAAACAAACAAATTATGGAATTGATAATTACAATGTTTGAGGTGAAAAACATACCAGATCTAATTACAACAGTGATACACTGCAAGTAACGATTAACAACATAAAAGGCATAGGCATAGAAATTATTCAAAACACAATATAGTGTAATAAAAGCAAAGTGAAAAGAGGCTTGGTGTGGTGACTCATGCTTGTAACCCTAGCACTTTGAGAGGCTGAGGCAGGCAGATTGCTTGAGCCCAGTTGTTTAAGACCAGCCTGGGCAACATAATAAGATCGTGTGCCTAAAAAAAATTAGCCAAGTGTGGTGGCATGCAGCTGTAGTCCCAGCTACAGGAGGCTGAGGATTACCTGAGCCCTGTGAGGTTGAGGCTGCAGTGAGCCATAACTGGGCCACTGTACTCCAGCCTGGGTGACAGACCAAAACCCCATTTCAAAGAAAACAAATGGAAAAGAACTGAGCATCAGTGAGTTGTGCCATAACATCAAGTGGGGTATATATGTTACTGGAGTTCCAGAAGGAGAAGAAAGAGAAACAGACAGCAAAAAAATATTTAGAGAAATCATGGCCTGGCTGGGTGTGGTGGCTCATGTCTGTAGTTCCAGCACTTTGGGAGGCCAAGTCAGATGGATCACTTGAAGTCAGGAATTCAAGACCAGCCTGGCCAACACAATACAATGTCTATAGTTGTAAGTAATTTAATTATGATGTGCCTTGGTAAAGTATTCTTCATGTTTCTTCTGTTTGGGGTCTGTTGAGCTTCTTGGATTTGTGGGCTGATCAAATTTGGAAAAATTTTGGTCATGATTTCTCCTTTTTTGTTTTTTTTTGAGACAGTCTCACTCTGTTGCCCAGGTTTGAGTGCAGTGGCACAATCTTAGCTCCCTGCAACCTCTGCCTCCTGGGTTCAAGCCATTCACTTACCTCTCCACCTCCCAAGTGGTTGGGATTACAGGTGTGTGTGACCATGCCCTGCTAATTTTTGTATTTTTAGTAGAGACAGGGTTTCACTATGTTGCCCAGGTTGATTTTGAACTCCTGGATTCAGGTGATCCTCCCGCCTCATCCTCCTAAAGTGCTAGGATTACAGGTATAAGCCACTGTGTCTGTCCCACCTGATTCTTCTTAGTCATGATAGTTAAGTTCTGTAAAGATGTCAAAAATGGTGAATTAGTGAACACTGAATATTGTTCGCAGGGGAAATACAGAGTTAGATTCCGTAAACCCCGGGTCACAACACTTTTGTCCAACAATCAATACATAATCTTGTTTTATTTGTGTCTCTAAAGACAGCTTATGTAATATATATCACTGATTTATTAACATGGAGCTCACGGCCAACAGCACTATAACTAATGCCGGAACAAAGCTCATCTAACACACACATAAGGCACATCCATGTCTTCTTGTACTAGGAACACCAGGTAGAACTTTATCATTGCACCTGGGAGCCATTTTTTATTTTGAAAGATATATATGGCATAAAATTTACTATTTTAATTATTTGTCAGTGTACAGTTCAGTGGCATTAAGTATTTTTATATTATTCTGCAACTACCACCACCATTACCCATTGCCAGAACCTTTTCATCTTCTCAAACCAAACTTCCATACCCATTAAACAATAACTCCCTGTCCTCCGTCCCTTCTGCCCTGACTACCACCTTCTGCTTTTTGTCTTTATGAATTGAGTCCTCTACGTACCTCATTGTTCTGTGAAAGGGCTGCATATGCAAAGAGTCCCCCAAATACCAAAGAACCTGAGAAATCAAAGGAGGAGGCAGACAAATCCAGTTTGTTGGTATGAGATGATTTATCAGGGGAACTTATGGACCGAAGCATGGTTTTGGGGGCTGCAAGACAAGTAGATCTGAGTACCAAAACCTCCCAGACTCTTGGGGAGGCTGATGTATTGGGGAAAAGTATAAATATATGTGCTTTGGAAGCAATGTATAGGTGCTACAGGAATCCCAGCCTATGATGTTTGTAACCGCATTAAGGGTTGTTTTGGAGGAAACTCACAGTGACTAGGTGTCCTACACAGAAAGTAATATGACAGCTAGATATTATGGAGGCATTTTTGACTCAGGGTTAGTCAGAAGTCACACTTGTCCCCACACTCATATATGTGGAATCATACAATATTTGACCTTTTGTGACAAGGTTGAATAATATTCCCTTGTATGTATATACCACGTTTTGTTTACTCATTCATTCATTGATGAATGCTGGGGTAGCTTCCATCTTCTGGCTATTATGAATAATGCTATAATCACAGTGTGAACACTGGTGTACAAATATCTCTTTAAGACTTTGATTTTCGTTCTTTTTTTTTTTTTTTTTGAGATGGAGTTTTACTCTTGTTGCCCAGGCTGGAGTGCAATGGAGCAATCTCTGCTCACCACAACCTCCATCTCCGGGGTTCAAGCCATTCTCATGCCACAGGCTCCCAAGTTGCTGAGATTACAGGCATGCATGACCACGCCTGTCTAATTTTGTATTTTTAGTAGAGACAGGGTTTCTCCATGTTGGTCAGGCCGGTCTTGACCTCCCGATCTCAGGTGATCCACCAGCCTCGACCTCCCAAAGTACTGGTATTATAGGCATGAGCCACTACACCAAGCTGATTTTAGTTCTTTTGGTATACACCCAGAAGTGGAATTGCTAGATCTTATGGTAACTCTATGTCTAATTTTTTGAGAAATTGCCATACCGTTTTTCATAGCAGCTGCTCCATTTTACATTTTTCCTCAGGAATGCACAAGGGTTCCTGTTTCTCCACATTTTCATCAACACGATATTTTTGTTGTCCTTTTTTATAATAATAAATAGCCATTCTAACGGGTGTGTGTGAAGTGGTATTTTATTGTGTTTTGTTGTTAATTTCCCTAATGCTTACGGATGTTAATCTCTGATTTATTTATTTATTTTTGAGACAGGGTCTTGCTCTGTTGCCCAGGCTGGAGTGCAGTGGCATGATCTTGGCTCACTGCAACTTCCACCTCCTGGGTTCAAGCCATCCTCCTACCTCAGCTTCCTTGGTAGCTGGGACCACAGGTGTGTGCTGCTATGCTCTGATAATTATTTTTATTTTTTATTTTTTTTTAATTTCTAGTAGAGACAGCATTTCACCACGTTGGCCAGGCTGGTCTTGAACTTTGGCTTCAAGTGATCATCCCACCTCAGACTCCTAAAGTGCTTGGATTACGGGAGAGCCACTGCACTTGGCCTCATGTTGGCCATTTTTAAATGTGTTTATTGGCCATTTGTGTTATTCTGAAAACCATTTATTTGAATCTTTTGCTCATTTTAAAAATCAGGTTGCTTGATTTTTTTGGTTGTTGCATTTTAAAAGTTCTCTATCTTGATTATCAATCTCTTATCAGATATGTGATTTACAAATACTTCCTCATATTTCATGGGTTCCCTTTCACGCTGTTGATAGTGCCCTATGATGCACAAAAGTTTTTGATTTTGAAGAAGTCCATCTTGTCAATTTTTTCTTTCGTTGCCTATGCTTTTGATGTCATAACCAATAAATCATTGTCAAACCCAATATCATAAAGCTTCTTCCCTATTTTTTTTTTTTGAGACAAGGTCTTACCCTGTTACCCAGGCTTGAGTTCAGTGGTGTGATCACAGCTCACTGCTGCCTCTACCACCCAGACTCAAGCGATCCTCCCACTTTAGCCTCCTGAGCAGCAGAGACTATACGTGTTTGCCACCACGCCTGGCTGATTTCTGTATTTTTATAGAGACAGGGGTTTCCCCATGTTGCCCAGGCTGGTCTCAAACTCCTGGGCTCAAGCAATCCACTCTTCTTGGCCTCTCGAAGTGCTGGGATTACAGGCATGATCCACCACCCCTAGTTTTATGTTTTCTTTTAAGAGAGTTTATAGTTTATGGTTGGGTCTTTGATCCATTTTGAATTTATTCCTTTTTAAAATAATTTTTTAATTTTTATTGTGGTTAAAAAAATACAACACAAAATAAATCATCTTAAGGCACTGGGGGTTATGACTTCAATGTGTGAGTCTGAGGGGACACACACAATTTAACCTGTAATAGCAGAATCTGAGGAAAAACCAGGTTTTTATCCTTAGACTGTGTTGACTTCAGCAAACCCAAGTGAGATTTAAGCAAATATTCTTTAATTATCTGATGATAAACATAAAGCTCTTGAGCAAATGTGAGCCCAAAATACAAAATAAACAAACAACTCTGCCCCTTTCCTCTCACAGCATATTTTATGACCTGTGTAACTGTATCAGCCTCTCCCAACTTCTACTTACTTCTCCCCCAAAGGCACAGCATCTGGAAGGGTCACTGAGCCAGGAATTTCTGTGTATCTAGTTATACATATACATTAAAATAGGGTTTTAAAAAGTGTGGTTAAAAAAATAAATCATAAAGGTTACCATATTAACCACTTTTTTTTTTTTGAGATGGAGTCTGGCTCTGTCACCCAGGCTGGAGTGCAGTGGTGCTATCCTGGATCACTGGAAACTCTGCCTCCCAGGTTTAAGTGATTCTCCTGCCTCAGCCTCCCAAGTAGCTGGGATTACTGGTGCACACCACCTTGCTCAGCTAATTTTTGTATTTTTAGTAGAGATGGGTTTCACCATATTGGCAAGGCTGATCTTGAACTCCTGACCTTAGGGGATCGGCCCACTTCGGCCTCTCAAAGTGCTAAGATTACAGGAATGAACCACCACGCCCAGCCGATATTTACTATTTTTAAGTATACTGTTCAGTAGTGTTAAACATATTTACGTTGTTATGAAACAGATCACCAGTACTTTTTCATATTGCAGAACTGAAATTCTATATCCATTAAACAACATCTCCCCATTTTCCCTTTCCCTCATCACCTGGTAACTGCCATTCTACTTTCTATATCAATGAATTTGACTATTTTGGATACATTACATAGGAAGAATCACACAGTGTTTGTTCTTTTGTAAATGGGTTGTTTCATTTAGCATAACGTTCTCAAAGATAATCTATGTTGCTGCATGTGACAGAATTTCTTTCCTTCTTAAGGCTGCATAGTATTTCGTTGTGCATATATATTACATTTTGTTTATTGATTCATCCGTTGATGGATGTTTAGGTTGCTCCCAACCCTTCACTATTGTTAATAGTGCCGCTAGATACAGGTGTTTGCAAATCTGTCTTCAAAACACTGACTTGAGTTCTTTTGGAGATATACTTAGAAGTGGGACTGCTGCACCGTATGGTAGTCCTGTTTTAACTTTTTGAAGAACTGCCATACTGTTTTCCACAGTGGTTGTATCATTTTACAGTTATACCAACAGTGTACAAGGGTCCAGGCTTCTCCATATTCCTGCCAATACTTGTTATTTTCTGGGGTTTTGCTTGCTTGTTGTTTTTTGATGCTCTATGGGGTGTAAAGTAACATCTCATTGTGGTTTTGATTTGCTTTTCTCTGATGATTAGTCCTCTTGAGCATCTTTTCATATGCTTGATGGTCACTTACACATTATCATTGAAGAAATGTCTATTTGAGCAGATCCTTTACCCATTTTTTTCACTTGTATTTTAGGGTCAGGGGTACATGTACATGTTTGTGATATAGATAAACTGTGTGTCACAGGAGTTTGGTGTACAGATTATTTTGTCACCCATGTAATCAGCATAGTACCCGATAGGTAGTTTTTTCATCCTCACCCTCCTCCCACTCTCCACCCTCAAGTATTCCCTGGTGTCTGTTGTTCCCCTCTTTATGACCATGTGCACTCAATGTTTAGCTCTCACTTACAAGTAAGCATGCAGTGTCTGGTTTTCTAGTTCTGCATTTGCTTAGGGTAGTGGCCTCCAGCTCCATCCATGTTGCTGCAAAGGACGTGATCTCATTCATTTTTATAGCCATGTAGTATTCTGTGACTTTACCCACTTTTAAAACGGATTATTTGATTTTTGTTGTTGTTGAGTTGTAGTTCTTTATATATTCTGGATCTATTATCAGATATAGGATTTGGAAATATTTTCTCCCATTCCATAGGTTCTTTTTTTGCTCTGTGGATTGTGTCCTTTGATGAACAAAATTTTTGAGTTTGATGTAGTTCCGTTTGTCTTTTTTTTCCTTTTGTTTCCTGTGCTTTTGGTGTCTTATCCAAAGGAAGAAATCATTTTCTAATCTTTATCATTATCCAGTGATATCCACTAAATCATTGCCAAATTCAACGTCATGAAGCTTCCCCACACCCCTTTTTTTTTGAAACGGAGTTTCACTCTTGTTGCCTAGGCTGGAGTGCAGTGGCACAGTGTCGGCTCACTGCAACCTCCACCTCCTGGGTTCAAGCAATTCTCCTGCCTCAGCTTCCTGAGTAGCTGAGGTTACGGGCATGTGCCACCACGCCCGGCTAATTTTTGTGTTTTTAGTAGAGACAGAGTTTCACCATGTTGGCCAGGCAGGTCTCAAACTCCTGACCTCAGGTGATCCACCTGCCTCAGCTTCCCAAAGTACTAGGATTAGAAACATGAGCCACCACGCCCAGTCTGACATCCAGTTTTTTTTGACACTATTTGTTAAGGAGTCTGTCCTTTCCCTATTGAGTGCTCTTGGTAGCCTTGTTGAAAAATAATTTGACCACATATAAGAGGGTTTATTTCTGGGTTCTGTATATTCTTCCACCAGTCTCTAAATCTGTCTTTATGCCAGTACCAGTCTATGTTGAGTACCATACCTTTGCAGAAAGTTTTTAAGTCCGAAAATATGAGACTTCTAACTTCTTTTCCAAGATTGTTTTGGCTATGTGGAGGTTCCTTGAGATTCTATGTGGATTTTTGGATGGGTTTTTCTATTTCTGCAGAAAATGTCATTGGGATTTTGATAGGAATTGCATCTGTGGATCACTTCGGTTAGTACTGACATCTTAACAATATTAAATCTTCCATGAACACCAGATGTCTTTCCATTTGCTTATTTCTTTCAACACCATTTCATAGTTTTCAGTGTACAAGTCTTTTGGGGGCCACTTTAAACACTGAAATCATCCACACGGAAAGCACAACATGTAAACAACGTGGCACTAACTAGACCAAAAATAGGACATTTATTTACAGTAGAAGAGCTGAAACAAAGAAGACAGGCATTGCCTTACTTCATCTGATTGGATTGTGCACCTCAAGGGACTCAAAGTTTTTGCTGCTCTGAGCATGTTCACAAATAACTACAGAAGTACCACATAGATTTTGGAGTTAAAAACAAATTTTGGCAAGTAGGTGACTTTACACATATAGAATCTGTAAATAATGAGAATCAAGTGTACACAGAAGTAAAGTAAAAGGCAACAATAGCACAGGAAGTGGGAGAGAAAAATGGGCTTACAATGTTGTAAGATTCTTATACAATAGGTCAAGTTCTTGTATAAAAAATGTTTGGCCGGGCACTGAGGATCGCGTCTGTAATCCCAGCACTTTGTGAGGCCGAGGCAGGCGGATCATGAGATCAAGAGATCGAGACCATCCTGGCCAACATGGTGAAACCCCGTCTCTACTAAAAATACAAAAATTAGCTGAGTGTGGTGGTGTGCACCTGTAGTCCTAGCTACTTAGGAGGCTGAGGCAGGAGAATTGCTTGAACCCGAGAGACAGAGGTTGCAGTGAGCTGAGATTACACCACTGCACTCCAGCCTGGACTCTGCAGCAAGATTCTGTCTCAGAAAAAAAAAAATGTTCTAGGCCAGGCACAGTGGCTCACGCCTATAATCCCATCACTTTGGGAGGCTGAGGTGGGTGGATCACCTGAGGTCAGGGGTTCGAGACCAGCCTGGCTAACATGGTGAAACCCTGTCTCTACTAAAAATACAAAAATTACCTGGGCAGGGTGGCACATGCCTGTAATCTCAGCTACTTGGGAGACTGAGGCAGGATAATCGCCTGAAACTGGGAGGCAGAGGTTTCAGTAAGCTGAGATTACACTACTGCCCTCCAGCCTAGGCAACAGAGCAAGAGTCTGTCTCAATTAAAAAATAAATTAAAAAAAAGATAATCTAATATTATTTGAAAAGAGATTGTGATAAGTTAAGAAGGTACACTGTAGACTTTGCCTGGTGTAGTTGTGTGTGCCTATAGTCTCAGCTACTTGAGAGAATGAGGTGGGAAGACCGCTTGAGCCCAGGAATTCCAGGCTGCAGTAAGCTGTGATTGCAGCACTGCACTCCAGTCTGGGTGATGGAAGTGAGATCATGTTGGAAGGAAGGAAGGAAGGAAGGAAGGAAGGAAGGAAGGAAGGAAGGAAGGAAGGAAGGAAGGAAAGAAGGAAAGAGAAAGAACAAGTGAGGAATGTACACCGTACACCCCAAAAGAACAATCAAACCCAGACAGAAGAGAACAAATGAAAAAAGATACAACCAACTAGCTAATAAAATATTGAAAAGTAGTGCTAGTGAGATATAAAGAATTAAAGGAACTAAAAAGTCCTTTGATATCGTTAATGATTGAACCAAGAAATAGACCAAATGTGAAGTGTTGGTGCATACGCTGAGCATATTAGGAGAAAGGCAAACTGGAATCGATTCTAGGGAAATAACCAGGACATGTAGTCTTGTTGCTTTCACCCCCCACGTCTCTCCAAAGACGATGATGGGCCCAACTTCTCTTTTTTTGATCCTAATGACCAAGCGTTTATATTATTGAGGAGTAACTGTTCTGAGATATGGCAATTTTTAGCCAGGAAACAATTCTTCCAAGTGTGATTAGATTGTGATAATTAGCTGGTGTTACTATGCTGAAATGATCTGAGCTGTTTTAATAAACTATGCAGGGCTACTGAGCAATGGAAATACATTTTTATGATTATAAGTAAACTTCAAAAAATTACTCCTGGATATATGTCCAGAGTCAATGTGTACAGCCTCACTAAACAGATGAGGATTGTGATAGTGTATATAAAAAGCTCAAAGAATCCAAAAACATCTTTAAACGTGTGTGTGTGTATATATATATATATATATGTATATATATATATATACACACATACATATGTGTGTATGTATATATGTTTGTGTTTATATATGTGTGTGTGTATGTGTGTGTGTGTGTGTGTGTGTGTGTGTATTCTTTGGAGACAGGGTCTCACTCTGTCCCTCAGGCTGGAGTGCAGTGGCATGATCATGGCTCACTGCAGCCTCATGCTCCTGGAAAAATAGTCACCTATATAATTTTTCCAGATGAAGCTTACCAAAATAAAGTTTTATTTATTTATTTTATTTATTGTTTTTGAGATGAGATCTCACTTTGTCACCCAGGCTGAGGTACAGTGGCATTATCACAACTCACAGCAGCCTCAAAATCCCAGGCTTAAGCAATTCTTCCACCTCAGCCTTCTAAGTATCTGGGAGTACAGGCATGCACTACTATGCCCCGTTAATATTTTATTTTATTTTTTATTTTTTTAGAGACAAGGTCTCACTATGTTGCCCAGGCTGGTCTTGCATGCCTAGGCTCAAGCGATCTTCCTAGCTCACAGAGTGCTGGGATTACAGGTGTGAGCCACCATACCCAGCCCCAACAATTGTATATAAGAGTTACAGTTGATCTAAAATTTCAACAACTCTGTAGACTCAGGCTTCTTAACTTTTGGCAATCTAGTGCTTAAAATACAGTTCCTTATGGTCTTACTTTCCTAATTACTAATGAGTTTGGGGAATTTTCATATGTCTTTTCACCATTCATATTTTCTCTTTTGTGAAATGCCTGCTCATACTTCCTGTCCAGAGCTATATTGCATCATGTGTGTTTTACTGATTTACTGTTTTACTGACTACTAATTTTTTGGACTTTGGATATTCTGGATACTAACCCTTCAATGATTATAAGTATAGCAAATAGCTTCTTTATTTCTCTATGGTGCCTATTAAAGAACAAAAGTTCTTACTTATTTTTTCTTTTTTTGAGGCAGCGTCTCACTCTGTCATCCAGGCTACAGTACAGTGGTGTGATCTTGGCTCACTGTAACCTCTACCTCCTGGGTTCAAGTGATTCTTGTGCCTCAGCCTCCTGGGTAGCAGGGATTACAGGCATGCACCACCATGCCCAGCTAGTTTTTGTATTTTTTAGTAGACATGGGGTTTTGCCATGTTGGCCAGGCTGGTCTCGAACTCCTGGCCCCAAGTGATCCACCCACCTTGGCCTCCCAAAGTGCTGGGATTGCAGGCATGAGCCACTATGACCAGATAAAAGTTCTTAATTTTAATGTAACTGAATTTATCTGTGCCTTTCAATCTTGTTTAAGAAATACTTCCCTACCTTAAGATTATAAAAATATTATCCTACAACTTTATCTAAGAGAGTTCAAGTTTTGTATATAATATAGCAGAAACTGCTTCTTTTGTGTACGGTATATGATACGTACATGATTTTCTTTTTCTTTTCAGAACCTATTGTCCCAACACCATTTACCAAATAGTTCACCTTTTTTGTCATAAATCAAGTGTCCACATAAGCATGGGCCTTTTTTTTTCAGGCTCTTGATTTTGTTCAGATGATTACTTTGGCTATCTGAACTGACACCAAGCTGTCTGAAGTACTATGTCACCTATGATAAGTCTTGCTATCTGACAGGGCATGTCCTCATTCATGTTTTGTTTTGTTTTTTTTTTAATTCAGGGCTATTTTAATTGTTTTGGGGTCTTTTATCTGTTATATAAATTTTAGAATCAGCTTAAGTTACTCAAATATTCCTTTTGGGATTTTTATAGGAAAAGCATTGAATCCGTAGGTAAATGTGGGGGATGTTGTGAAATGTAAAATGTGTAATAGTATTAGAAACATTGTATAATGCTAACTGTCCTCTTATGAATGCAGTGTGTTTCTCCTTTGTAGTCTTGTTAATATCTTTTATTTCTAGGTGCTTATATTTATTATTGCTATTGTAAATTTTATCTTTTGAAATTTTGAAATCAAAATTTTAATAATATTGATTCTTCCAATTCATGAACATGAATATGTTTCCATTTTTAAGTGTCCTCTTCAATTCCTTTCATCAGTGTTTTATACTTTTTATTGTAGAGCTATTTCACATCTTTGGTTAACTCCTGGGTGTTTAATTTTATTCGTGGCGATTGTAAATGGGATTGCATTTTTTATTCTTTTTCAGATTGTTTACTGTTGGCATACAGAAATGCTACAAATTTTTGTATGTTGATTTTATATCCTGTGACTTTACTGAATTCTTTTATTAGTTCTAATAGTATTTTGGTGGAGTCTTTAGGTTTTTCTAAATATAAGATTATATCATCTAAAAACAAGGATAATTTGACTTCTTTCTTTCCAGTTTGGATGTCCTTTATCTTTCTTTTGTTTAATTGTTCCATTTAGGACTCCCAGTACTATATGGAATAACAGTGGTGAAAGTGGGCATATTTGTGTTCCAGATCTTCAGAAAAGGCTTTCAGTTTTTCCCCATTCAGTATTATACTAGCTGTGAGTCTGTCACATATGACTTTTATTATGTTGACATATGTTCCTTCTATCTACCGTTTTTTGAAGTTTTTTTTTTTTTTATCATGAAGGGATGTTGACTTCTATCAAAGACTTTTTCAGCATCAATTGAAATAATCACATGGTTTTTGTCTTTCATTCTGTCGATATGGTGTATTATATTACATTGATTGATTTGTGTATGTTGGACCGTTCTTGCATCCCTGGGATAAGTCTTACTTCATCATGATGAATGAATGGTCTGTTTAGTGTATTGCTGAATTAGTTTGCTAGTATTTTGTTGAGGATTTTTGCAACAATATTCATTAGAAATATTGGCCCGTAGTTTTCTTTTTTTGATGCGTGTTTGTCTGGTTTTGGTATCAGGATAATACCGGCCTTGCAGAATGAGTTTGGAAGCATTTCCCCCTTCTCTATTTTTTTAGTTCCGTTTCAGCAGGATTGGTATTGTTTCTTCTTTAAATGTTTGGTAGAATTCGGCAGAGAAGCTATTAGGTCCCGGGCTTTTCTTTGCTGGGAGACTTTTTAATTATGGCTTTGATCTCATTGCCCGTTATCGGTCTGTTCAGGTTTTGTATTTCTTCATGGTTCAATCTTGGTAGGTAGGTTGTATGTATTTAGGAATTTATCCATTTCCTCTAGATTTTCCCATGTGTTGGCAAACAGCTCACAGTAGCCACTAATGATCCTTTGAATTTCTGTGATATCAGTTGTAATGCCTCCTTTTCATCTCTGATTTTATTTATTTTGATTGTATCTCTTTTTATCTTTTAGTCTGGATAATGATTTGCCAATTTTATATTTAAAAAAACAACTTTTTGTTTCATTGATCTTTTGTATTTTTCCTTCATTGTAAATTCATTCATTTCTGCTCCGATTTTTTTTTTCAAGATGGATTCTGGCTCTGTCACCCACGATGGAGTGCAGAGGCGTGATTTTGGCTCACTGCAACCTCCACCTCTTGGGTTCAAGCTGTTCTCCTGCCTCAGTCTCTTGTGTAGCTGGGATTACAAGTGCATCACACCTGGCTAATTTTTGTTTTTTTTTTTTTTTTTTGAGATGGAGTTTTACTCTTGTTGCCCAGGCGGAGTGCAATGGCTTGATCTCAGCTCACCTCAACCTCTGCCTCCTGGGTTAAAGTGATTCTCCTGCCTCAGCTTCCCAAGTAGCTGGGATTACAGGCATGTGCCACCACACCTGGTTAATTTTTTTGTTTTGTTTTGTTTTTGTTTTTTTAGTAGAGATGGAGTTTCTCCATGTTGGTCAGGCTGGTCTCGAACTCCCAACCTCAGGTGAACTGCCCACCTCAGCCTTCCAAAGAGCTGGGATTACAGGCATTAGCCATTGCGCCCAGCCAATTTTTGTATTTTTAATAGAGATCAGGTTTCACCATGTTGGCCAGGCTGGTCTTGACCTCCTGACCTCAGGTAATTCGCCCACCTTGGCCTTCCAAAGTGCTGGAATTACAGATGTCAGCCACCACGCCTCACCTGCTCTGATCTTTATTATATTTTTTCTTCTGCTAATTTTGAGTGAGGTTTGCTCTTGCTTTTGTAGTTCTTTAACATAGACCATTAGGTTATTTATTTGAAGTTTTTCTTCTATTTCGATGTAGATACTTAAAATTACAAATTTCCCTCTTAGTACTGCTTTCGCTGTATTGCCTAGGTTTTGATATGTTCTGTTTCTGTTATCATTTGTTTCAACAAATTTTTCAATTTCCTTTTTAATTTCGTCATTGACCCACTGGTCAGTCAAGAGCATGTTGTTTAATTGCTGTGTATTTGTACAGCTTCCAAAATTCCTCGTTACTGATTTCTAGTTTTGTTACATTGTGCTGAGAGAAAATGTCTGCTATTATTTCAATCACTTTGAAATTTTTAAAGACTTGTTTTGTTACTTAACATATGGTCTATCCTTGAGAATTATCCACATGCTGAGGAGAAGAATGTGTATTCTGCAGTCTTCGGATGAAACATTCTGTAAATATCTATTAGGTCCATTTGTTCTATAGTACAGTTTAAGCCTGTTGTTTCCTTGTTGATTTTCTGTCTAGAAGATCTGCCCATTGGTGAAAGTGGGATGTTGAAGTCTCCAGCTATGATTGTACTGAGAGCTCTCTTTTTACCTCAAATAATATTTGCTGCTTCACAGATCTGGATGCTCCAGTGTTGGGTGCATAAAATTGTTATATCCTTTTGCTTAACTGCCTCCTTTATTGTTATATAATGACCTTCTTTGTTTCTGCCACTTATAGAGACAAAGAAGGTTATTCTGTAATGATGAAAGAATCAATTTTTGTTTTGTTTTGTTTTTTGAGACGAAGTCTCACTCTTTCACCCAGACTGAAGTGCAGTGGTGCAATCTTGGCTCACTGCAATCTCTGCCTCCCGGGTTCAAGCAATTGCCCTGCCTCAGCCTCCTGAGTAGCTGGGACTACAGGTGTCCACTACCACACCCAGCTAATTTTTGTATTTTTAGTAGAGACGATGTTTCACCATGTTGGCCAGGTTGGTCTCCAATTCCTTATATTAAGTGATACACCTGTAGTCTCAGCACTTTGGGAGGTTGATCACTTGAGGTCAGGAGTTCAAGATCAGCCTGGCCAACATGGCGAAACCCCGTGTCTACTGAAAATACAAAAATTAGTTTGGTGTTGTGGCACACACCTGTAATTCCAGCCACTTAAGAAGCTGAGGTGGGAGGATCATTTGAATCCAGGAGGCAGAGGTTGCAGTGAGCCAAGATCACACCATTGCACTCCAGCCTGGATGACAGAGTGAGACTTCATCTCAAGGAAAAAAAAAAATCTGAATTTCTGTTCTGTGCTATCTTAGATATATTTGAGTTTCCTCAACATAGTTATTTTGAATTCTCTGTCTGAAACATCACATATCTCAGGATTGGCCCCTGCTTCCTTATTTATTTTATTTAGTGAGGTCAATTTCTCCTGGATGGTCTTGATGCTTGTAGATGTTCGTTAGTGTCTGGACATTGAAGAGTTAGGCATTTATTGTAGTCTTCACAGTCTGGGCTTATTTGTGCCCATCCTTCTTGGGAAGGCTTTCCAGGTATTTTGAAGGAATTTGGGCCTCAAGTCCAATAACATTATGGTTCTTGAAGACTCACAGAGGTACTACTTGGTAGTCTTGGATAAGATCTGGAAGAATTCTCTAGATTACCAGGCAGAGACTTATTTTTTTCTCTCACTTTTTCACAAACAGAGTCTCTCCCCCACTCTGCGCTGAGTCTCCCGGAACTGGAGGTGGAGGGACACAAGTATCCCTGTAGCCACCACCACCAGGACTGTGTCGGCTCAGACGTGAAGCCAGCACAGCACTGGGTCCCACCCAAAGCCCGCTATAACTACTATCTGGCTACCACCTAAGTTCACTCTAGGCCCTAGGGCTCTATGATAAGCATATGGCAAAGCCAGCCTGATTTATGTTCCTACCTTCAGGGCAGTGAGTTCCTCCAGACCTAGGTTGGTCCAGAGATGCTGTCTGAGAGCCAAGAATTGATGTCAAAAGCCTTAGAAATGTCAAACACCGGGTGTTCTACTCTACTGCAGTAAAGCTGGTGCTCAAATCATGACACAAAGTCCTTCCCACTTTTCCCTCCCTGTGGCCACTGCCACCAGCAGCCCATGAGGGGTTCTGCCAGGCTACCGCTGGTGTTCACTTCAAGCCCAAGGGCCCTTTTGTCAGCTTGTGATGAATGCTGCCAGACCTGGGACTCACTCTTCAGAGTAGTGGGCTCCCTTCTGGTCCATGGCAGGTCCAGAAATGCTGACCGAGATCCCAGGCTTGGACTCAGGGACCGGAAGAGCTTGCTTATTGCTCCACCACACTGTGGCTGAGCTGGTACCTAAAGTGCAAGACAGAGTCCCCTTTACGTCCCCCTCGCCCACCATTCCCGTTTTTTACAAACAGAAAGAGTGTTTCACTGCAGCTACCACAGCTGGGAATGTGCTGGGTCACACTTGAAGCCAGCATGTCTCAGAGCCCAAGGCCCATAGTGTATTACCTGGGAATTGCTGGCGGCTATTCAGGGCCCAGGGGTTCTTTTGTCAGGAGGAGATGAATCCTGCCAGGTCTCCACTATGAGAGGGGAGCACTAAGTTTAATGTAAAGTCCCCAGTTGCTGTGCTCTCCCTCTCCCAAGCACCAAGATTTCTCTGCACCACATGGCCCCTGCTTGGGGTTGAGGGAGGGGTGGCAAAAGCACCCCCACCAAGCCACCCCAGCTGGTGTCTCAGTAGGTCACATGCCCACCCAGTCCACCAGCCGCTCAGCACTAGAACTTGCCTAGGAATTGTGCTCCTTGTGACCTAGACTGACCCTAAAGTTCACTTAGTGCCCCAGTGCACTCTAGCCCATGGTAGTGAGGCTTGCTGGAATTCAAGCTCCCATCACTGGGATGAACAATTCCTCTCTGGCTAGAGCCAGGCCAAAGATTCCTTCTGTGGGTGAACATCAGCTGAGTAGAGCCTGGTTCTGCTTTCCACTGTAACAGGGGAGCACTGGGTTTAATGCAAAGCCTCACAATCGCTGCACTCTCCCTCTCCCAACATCCAGATTCTCTGTGCCTCCTGGCTGCTTCCAGCGGGGGAGTGAAGGCGGGCTGGCGTCCGTGCTTCAACACTGGCTTTCCTGCCCTCTTCAATGTCTCTTTCAGTGACATAAAGTTAAAATCAGGTACTGTGATTGCTCACCTGAGTTTTGGTTCTGAGGATGGTGCTTTTTGTGTGTAGTTAGTTGTTAAAATTTAGTGCTCCTATGTAGGGGATGAACGGTATAAACTTCTATCAGCTGTCCTGCTCTACCCCATTCTCAATTAATTTCTCAGGCACCAATTAGTGTGAGTAACTGTAATATGTCCCTTACCCAATGTGCACAGCAAGTCAATATGCTGAAACACTGGGTTGCAGCAGAGAAAAAGGTTGAATTGAAGGGCTGCTAAATGAGGAAATGGGAGGTAACCTAAAATTCATCCCCCTGAGGAGTTTGGGGCTGGTGTTGTTAAGGGTTTTGGAATGAGCTGAAGTGTGGAGACATTGATTGGTCAAAGAGTGCAGAGTGCAGGGTGAAGTCATGGGCCAGGGAGATGAAAAAATGTCTTCTCATGCTGATTCCGTTCTGCTGTGGGGGTCTTCAAACTGGTTGGCGTCAGTCATTCCACTGGAATTCAGAGTCTGCTTAAATAATTCTTAAACAAGTCTTATGAATCCAGTGTCAGAAATCCTATCTATAGGAAAAACGGGGCGGGTAAATGGTCAGTATTTAGTGTTACATGACTTTTCGTTACAAGGAAGTGGGTCGAAGTCTAGCCTGATTAACGCCTAATTATATTTCTGTCCAAAATTCTTCTTAACCCTGTGAGAATGGCTTTATTGTAATTGTGAAGTCAAGTCTGTGCTTCCTAGCAATAGCACTGGGTATTTCTACCCTAGTAGAAGGCACCCACATATAGCCAATGCCTTTCCCTTGCTTCTCTGCTCTTCTGTGTGTTGAATTAATTTTAGCTGGGCTGGGAACAGTGACCTTCAGCATTGCTCCAGTCACTTTATGCTTAGCAGGGAAGGTTTTTAAACATTTATTCTTGGGATCCACTTTATATATACAGAAGTCAAAGTTCCTGGAGGCGGTAGTCTAAAATCTGTATCTTTACTTTATCTTTATCTTCCTGAATAATTTTAGGACCATATTTAGCATTTGAAAACCTCTGGCATAGACTGGCTGGGAGCAGTGGCTCACACCTGTAATCCTAGCACTTTGGGAGGCAGAGGCAGGCAGATCATGAGGTCAGGAGTTCAAGACCAGCCTGGCCAACATGGTGAAACCTCGTCTCTACTAAAAATACAAAAATTAGCTGGGTGTGGTGGCATGTGCTTGTAATCCTAGCTACTTGGGAGGGTGAGGAAGAAGAATTGCTTGAACTGGGACCCAGGAGACAGAGGTTGCAGTGAGCTGAGATTGAGCCACTGCAGTCCAGCCTGGGTGACAGAGCGAGACTCTGTCTCGAGAGAAGGAAAGAAAGAAAGAGGGAAAGAAAGAAAGAAAGAAACAAAGAAAGAAACAAAGAAAGAAAGAAAGAAGGAAGGAAGGAAGGAATGAAAGAGAAAGAGAAAGAAAACCTCTGGCATAGGCTATGCAAACAGAAACTCTCTTATCTAAACTCGACTTAACTGGCTTTTCAGATTTGTAAAATATAAGAAATGAGGCTTACAGCTTGTTGCTACCCTTCCCGTATTCTCTAGTGGTAATTATTGCTCAGCATGTATTCTTCCAGGCCATTTCTAATGTACTTAAATGGATAAATATGTGCTTATTAAAGATCTATAGTAGAGAATATGCTTTTAAGAAAGTGGTATGCCTGATGAATCATTCTGCAACTTGCTTTTTACATCTATCAGTGGAATTTGGAGATCTTCCCAGGTTAGAATATATGGCTCCATCTCATCCTTACTAATAGCTGCCTAGTTTTCCACAGAGGGACATGGTTTATTTAGGTGCTCATTTATTGAGCATTTTAAGCTTAATATATCTTCCTGTTTTAAGCAATGGTGCAATGAATATACTTATACATGTTTCCTTGTGTGCATTGAGGTTAAAATGCAGAGTCATTGAGTGTGCATTTTAAAAATTTCAGTAGAATCTATCAAATTCCCCTTACAGGTTACTGCACCAATATATACTCCCACCAGCAGAGCATGAAATACCAATTTTATCCATGGTCTTGCCAATATTTGATAATATCAAACTTGATTATTTATTTATTTATTTATTTATTTGACACAGGGTCTCGCTCTGTTACCCAAGCTGAAGTGCAGTAGTGTGATCACGGCTCACTGCAGCCCCAATTTTCCAGGTCCAAGTGATCCTTCCACCTCAGCTTTCCAAGCAGCTGGGACTATAAGTCCCACTATGTCCAGCTAATTTTTGTATGTTTTTGTAGAGATGGGGTTTTGCCGTGTTGCCCAGGCTGGTGTGGAATTCCTCAGCTCAAGTCCTCTGTCCACCTCAGCCTCTTAAAGTATTGGGATTACAGGCATAAGCCACCGCATCTGGCCCAAACTTAATTTTTGTTTTTGCCAGTATATCTAAAAAATGGTGACCTCTTTTTTATAAACATTTGCATTTTGCCATTTTTAATGAGGCTGTGTTCTTGCATATGTTTATTGGCCATTTCTATTTCCACGTTTTGGAACTGCCTATTGATGTATTGTTAAATATTCTTCAACATACATGTGTCAGTAATATTTTTGTTTTTGGAAATTAAACTTTTCTCTTAATTTTTAATTTTTAAAAATGTACATTTGGGGCATATGTGTTAATTTAATGTATTCATATTATTTCTAAAGATCAAATCAGTGTAATCAAGATATCCATTACCTTAAATATTTGTATTTTATTTATGCTAGAAATGTATTATTTTCTTCTAGCTATTTTGAAATATACAGTAAACTACTGTAAGCTGTAGTTTACAAATATACACTGTACTGATCTAGCAAACACTAGGCCCTATTTATTCCATCAGACTGTATATTTGTATTCATTAACCCACCTTTCTTTGTTCCCCTCACACTTCCTGGTCTCTGCTAATGACAAATGTATTTCCTATTTTAATGACATCCACTTTTAAGCTCCTGCATATGAATGAGAACATGTGATATTTGCCTTTCTGTGCTTGGCTTATTTTGCTTAACACAGTAACCTCTAGTTCTATCCAAGTTTCTACAAATGATCGGATGGCATTCTTTTTTATAGATGAACAATATTCTATTATATATATATACCATATTTTCTTTATCCATTCATCCAGTGATGGCCACTTAGGTTGATTCCATAGTTTGGCTGTTGTGAATAGTGCTCCAGTAAACATGAAAGTGCAGGTATCTCTTTGACATAGTGATATCCCGTCTTTTGTGTATATATCCAACAGTGGAATTGCCGGATCATATAGTAGTTTTTAGTTTTTTGAGGAACCTCTGTATAGTTTTCCATAACAACTGTACTAATTTACATTCTCACCACCAGTGTATGAGTGTTCCCCTTTCTCCACATTCTCAACAGAGTCTGTCATTCTTTGTCATTTTGATAAAAGCCATTTTAACTGGCTAGCGCTATCTCGTTGTGGTTTTGATTTGCATTACTCTGATAATGAGCGATGTTTAACATTTTTTTTACATAGCTATTGTCTATTTGTATGCCTTTTTTTGAGAAATATATATTTAGATTGTTTGCCCATTAAAAAAATTAAATCATTTGTGGGTTTTTTTGCCATAGTTTGAGCTTTTTATATATTCTGATTATTAATTTCTTGTGATATGGATAGTCACAAATATTTTCTTCTATTCTGTGGGTTGTCTCTTTGCTCTGCTGCTTGTTTCTTTTGCTGTGCAGAAGTTTTTTCGCTTGATATAATCCCATTTGTCTATTGTTGTTTTGGTTGCCTGTGTTTGAGGTCTTACACAAAAATCTTTGCCCAGACCAATATCTTGGAGAGTTTCCCCAACGTTTTCTTCTAGTAGTTTCATAGTTTCAAGTCTTAGATTTAAGTCTTTAATCTATTTTGATTAGTTTTATTGTATACAGTAAGAAATAAGGGTCTAGTTTCATTCTTCTGCATATTGTTATCCAGTTTTCCCAGCATTATTTATTGAAGAGACTGTCCTTTACCCATTGTATATTCTTGGTGCCTTTGTCAAAAATGAGTAGGCTTTAAATGTGTGGATTTATATCTAGGTTTTCTATTCTATTCCATTGGTGTATGTGTCTGTTTTTATGCCAGTACTATGCTGACTTGGTTACTATAGCTTTATAGTACATTTTGAAGTCAGGTAGTGTGATGCTTCCAGCATCTTTGCTCTCTTCTTTAATTAAAAAAACAATTTTAGAGGCAGGATCTTGCTCCGACACTCCAGCTGGAGTGCAGTGGTGCAATCATGGCTCATGGCAGCCTCGACCATCTGGACTGCAGTAATCCTCCTGCCTTGTCCTCCCAAAGTGCTGGGATTACAGGTTCAAGCCATCACGCCTGGCCCAGCTCCGTCTTTTTTCTGCTCATGATTACTTTGGCTATTTGAGGTCTTTTGTGGTTTCATGTACATTTTAGGATTTTTTTTTCCTATTTCCATGAGGAATGTCATTAGCGTTTTGAATGAGATCACATTGGATTTATAAATTGTTTGGAGTAGAATTGTCATTTTCATAATATTATTTCCATTCATGAGCCTGGAACATCTTTCCATTTTTTTGTGTTCTCTTCAATTTCTTTCATCAGTACTTTATAGTTTTTCATATCTATATATATCTTTAACTTCTGTGGATATATTGATTCCTAGATATTTTATGTTCTTTGTAGCCATTGTAAATGAGATTGCTTTTTTTGATTTCTTTTTCAGATTGTTTACTGTTGGCTTATGTAAGTGCTACTGATTTTTGTATGTTGATTTTGTATCCTGCAATTTTACTGACTTTGTTATTTCTCACAATGCTGAGGTGAAGTCTTTAGGTTTTTCTAAGTATAAGATTATGTTGGCTAGGCGTGGTGGCTCATGCCTTATAATCCTAGCACTTTGGGAGGCCAAGGTCAGGGTGATCGCTTGAATCCATGTTAATATTATAAGTTTGAGACCACCCTGGACAACATGGTGAAAACCTGTATCTACAAAAAATACAAAAATTATCCAGATATAGTGCTGTGTGCCTGTAGTCCCAGCTACTCAGAAGGCTGAGGCAAGAGGATTGCCTGAGCCTGGGAGGTTGAGCATCTTCTATGTATTGAGAAGAGTGCTAGGTGTCTTACATATAACATTTGTATGGCACCCAGCACAAATGGAGTGCAGTGGTATCACTGCACTCCAGCCTGGGTGAGAGAGAGGGACCTTGTCTCAAAAAAAAATTATATCATCTGTGAACCAGACTGATTTGACTTCTTCCTTTACCATTTGGAAGACCTTTATTTCTATCTCTTGCCTAATTGCTCTGGCCAAAGTAAGACTGTTTTTAACCCTGGAGAAAAGTGAGCAGCCGTAGTCTACCAATGAGTTAGGCTTTGGAGACAGTGTGTCCTGTGTTCTGAATATTTATATCCCTCACCAAATCCAAATGTTGAAATCCTAATCCCTAAGGCAATGGTACTAGGAGATCAACGCCTTTAGGAGCTGATTATATTACAAAGGTGGAACCCTCATGAATAAGATTTGTATTCTTATAAAATAGGCCTGAGACCCCTTACTTCTTCCACCTTGTGAGGACACAGTGAGAAGTTTCCCTCCATTAGGAAGGTGGCCCTCAACCAGACACCAAATCTGCTGTTGCCTTGATCTTGGAGTTCCCAGCTTCAGGACTGTGAGAAATAAAACTTCCATTATCTATAAGCCACCCAGTTTATAATATTTTGTGATGGCAGCCTGAATGAACCAAAACAGTGGGGTATGACATCTTTGAGCTCATCAGGATATACTTAGGTACAGTTATGATTGATTGAATTGGCAATAGTAGGACTAATCCATTGATTAGTGGCCTATTGCAGTATGCAGAAAGACAAAGGGGAAAAACTCTCTGGCCTTACACCAATTACTACCTGTCAGGGTTTAGTGCAGGAAAAAGCTATTTTAACCAGGAAGGAACTTAGTAGAGAAAGTTAGATGATTATAAAACCATTGAAAGATGGTTTTGAAACGAGCAGAAATTGGTGCCTGTGACTAGGCTTTTGGCTTCAAGGTTATACCCTGCTACTTTTGGGGTTCAGAGGTCAAGAAGCCACTGTGGCAATAGAATAGGCAACGGAATATATTGCCCAGTGCTGCCCACACTCACATCTGCTGGAGCCCACATGTGCTCTTGCACCTCCACAGGAATACAATGGCCTCCACCTCTCTTCCACTTCCACCTTCCCCTTCCCCTTCCCCTTCCCCTCCCTTCCCTTCCCTTCCCTTTTGAGACAAGGTCTCACTATGTTGCCCAGACTGGTCTCAAACTCCTGAGTTCAAGTGATCTGCCTGCCTCAGCCTCCCAAAGTGTTAGATTTACAGGCGTGAGCCACTGCGCCTAACCTAGCCACTGCACCTTGCCTTCTTCTATTTTCAAATGTCACGCAACTGTCTCAAGGACAGAAACCACATCTAGACTCCTAGCTGCAGGGGAGCCTGGATACTGTAGTTTTTAGCTCTCAATGCAAGGGACAGAGCATGTGAAGAGGATAGAAGTGGATGCTGAATATCAGAAGTCTCCATCCTTCCAAAATACAGTCACATGCCACATAACCATGTTTTGATCAGTGACAAACAACATGTATGATGGTGGTCCCATTAAATTATAACGGAGCACATACAGAAACCTGATACATGGTACAGGATACTGGTACTTCACATCAAGTGGGGAAAATGATTGATATTCCATAATGGTGATAGGGCATTTAGTTTTCCATATGAAGAATATGTATATATACACACCATCTAGGTTTGTGTAAATACACGCTATGATCTTTGCACAATGACAAAATCTAATGACCCATTTCTCAGAATGTGTCCCAGTTGTTAAGCTCTGCACAACTGTATTGAAACTTAAGTCACCATCTGGCACTTAGTAGGTGCCTACCTTGTGCACAGCATTCTTATTTATTTAACAGTTGAATGAATAATCACTTAATAGGTAGAATTTCCATTAAATGTGTCAAACTCTGCTGATAGACAGTACTCAGCATCTGTAGTACTCTGCAGCGCTACCCATTCCCCATTTCAGGTATCGGGGCTGGCAGGTGCAGAAGTGACGTGGGAGTCAACAGAGGCTCTCTTAGTCCTCCCTCTCTCAAATCAGATCCCTTTACAGCGGCTCATCTTCAGGGCAGAGGCAGTGCAACTGTATAACTTGGAATCGTGATAGTCTATTTTCTAACACTTTCTTGTCTGTAGATTATGGTTTCTTTGCTCAAACACATTATGTGTAATAGCCCTCTTCTAGCCACTCTCATGCCACATTACTCTATGAAATACTTTAATCCAAGATAAAATATGACTCTCTTTGACCTCTTAAAGGCATCTACCGCCAAAAGGTGTCTATAGCAAACACTTATTGCTGGTGATATCTTTCTACTAGATTACAGTTAATGTTTATTATTACCTGCATATATATGGGCAATACTATGTTTTTTTGAAAAAGGCTAGCATGGAACTCAGGCACCACACACCACTAATGGTTTCATTTGGTTTAGCTAGGCTTCTTGAGTATGCATCCCTTAGATCTTACCTACAGTTCTCTCCTAAAATCATTGTTTGAATTCTTTGTCCAGAAGGTCATATATATATATATACATATGTGTGTGTGTGTGTGTTTATGTCTACACACACACACACACACACGTATGAAAAGCTAAATTGTTGCTTAGACATATAGGAAAATTTTTCAAACTTTTGATTTCATAAAGTCTATCAACCCAATAACATCTCTCAAACCATTTATTCAATGGGTAGAGGACATGTGGTTTTCTTTTAGTCTATTGAGAAGTTCTCAATCTTGTAAGAATTGTGCAAAGGAAATTTAAATCGTATGAATGACATAGTCAAAATGTGTAGTTACAAAGACTATGCTTTTTAATTGTTGAGAAATAGTTTACTCTTAATAATTTGTGAATGTTTGTTTTAATCCGCCAAATTCTGAGGAACAGAGTGTAAGAAGATATGCTTTTTAAGGCATTTTTCAATAAACCTGATAACTTTTTGATCAGAGGACATTCAAATAAAATGTAGAGTATAGAACTGAATTTCAGAACGCAGTTTTTTAAAAAAAAATAGTTATATATGGGCCAGGCATGGTGGCTCACGCCTGTAATCCCAGCACTTTGGGAAGCTGAGGTGGGTGTGTCACTTGAGGTCAGAAGTTTGAGACCAGCCTGGCCAACATGGTGAAACCTCATATCTACTAAAATATAATTAGCCAGGCATGATAGCATGTCCCTGTAGTACCAGCTACTCAGAAGGCAGAGGTGAGAGAATCGCTTGAAACCAGGAGATTGCGGTGAACCTAGATCAAACCACTGCACTCCAGCCTGGGCAATAGAGAGCAAGACTCAGTCTCAAAAAAAAAAAAAAAAAAAAAAAAAAGATGATATATGAAGGCCTGAGTGGATTTTGAGTTTATCTAATTCATTGTTCTCTAATAGGCCTGGAATCTAGAAGAAAGAAATAAGATAATGCTTTTTTTCCTTTGTATTGCTTCTGAAGTGATACAAATAAAATTATAACTTCCTCATAGCTTCTACAAGCTATAAAAATTCATCGGCTATTTGAAAATAAGCCTTGCTGCTAGTCTTATGAAGAACTTTAAAATGTTTCTGCTTCCTTGAAGTACAATTGGTGGCATGAAAACAACCCTGAACTAGAAGATAAATGACACATCTGGGTTTTAGCCCTGCCTTCTTTTCTTTGTTATTTATTTATTTATTTTTTTGAGATGGAGTTTCACTCTTGTCACCCAGGCTGGAGTTCAGTGGCGCAATCTCAGCTCACTGCAACCTCCACCTCTGGGGTTCAAGCGATTCTCCTGCCTCAGCCTCCTGAGTAGCTGGGATTAGAGATGCCTGCCACTACTGTCAGCAAGTTTTTGCATTTTTGGTAGAGACGAGGTTTCACCATATTTGCCAGGATGGTCTCAAACTCCTGACCTCAGGTGATCCACCCACCTTGACCACCCAAGTGCTGGGATTACAGGCGTGAGCCCCCTTGCCCAGCCTGGCTTCTTTTCTTACAAGCTGTATGTCCTTGGGCATTTATTTAACCTTTCTGATCTGCAGTTTTCTTTATCTGTAAAGCTGAGAGTTGTAAAGATTAAATAAGATAACTTATGGACAATGCTTTTCAAACTGGAAAACATGGCAAATATTTGATTATGAGGTAGGTTTGTCCAAGTCCCAACAGCTATGGGAGGACTGAAAAGAAAAGATAAAAATTTTAAACTTTCAATTGTATGTGAAAAGGAAGATGGTCAGGATGGTGAAATATGCAGTGCTGTGGTTAGAAATGGGGCTAAGGAACTAAGACTGTTACTCTGAAGGCTGAACCCTGGGATTGCAGAGAGGAGAGTCAGTATTTACAGCCTGGCCTCATGGGAGTCCTACTGTATGACTTGGCCTTCAGCAGTGTCAGATTTTAAAAAATATTTCTGTTTTATTCAGAAATGAGTTATCACCTCCCCTTGCTCATTTTCCTCTCATCTTAACATTCCCTTCATCTAAAAACCAGGAAGGATATGGGCTTGGGTCTTCAGATGTCTCAGGCTGATCTCTCTGTGCTTACAGAATCTTTTTAAAGCCAGAGGAGAGGCAGGTGACACCTGGATGTAGTCTCAAAACAAAGGTCACCATGCATATCTTGGTGGAAATCGGAAGGAAATGGAACAGGAGGAAAATGAAGACATAGCATGACCTTTGAGGCACATATGGATTGGAAGGTGTCTAATGGCAGGTCTGGATGCCTCTCAGAATTCTCAGCAGATATACATTTAACGTATAAGTGACTCATGACAGGAGGAATGGAGAGCTGATGACTGGTTTGAAAAGTGCTCAGGAGGCCAGGCACGGTGGCTAAAACCTGTAATCCAAGCACTTTGGGAGGCTGAGTCAGGTGGATCACGAGGTCAGGAGTTCAAGACCAGCCTGGCCAACATGGTGAAACCCCTTCTCTACTAAAAAATACAAAAATTAGCTGGGTGTGGTAGCGTGCTCCTGTAGTCCCAGCTACTCAGGAGGCTGAAGCAGGAGAATCACTTGAACCCAGGAGGCAGAGGTTGCAGTGAGCCGAGATCACGCCACTGCACTCCAGCCTGGTGACAGAGTGATACTTCAACTAAAAAAAAAAAAAAAAGAAAGAAAATTGCTCAGGAATGTGGATTGATGTTTCGAACATCAATTTCCATACTTTATATACTTTTTGCTGTTCAATCAAATTAAGATTGATGTCTGGAACTCCAATTTCCACAGTTCCTGCTGCTTCTCTTTTCTCATCATAGTCTGTCTTTCTACCTCTTTTTATTCAACCAAGTAAGACACAGTGAGTTTAATGAATTTTGATTTTTTTCCCCCAGTGGGAAGACCTGTCAATATTTTATAGGCAAGCAAAAAAAGGCACTAAAAGGTATCTATTAAAATATTTGAGTCACTTCTGAGGAGCCAAAGACCGGTTCTTTTATTTGCAAAGCTTTATTCTCTTTTTATGAATTCATCTTTTTGCTGATTTGTCTTTATTTTATTTATTTATTTATTTTTGAGACAGAGTTTCACTCTGTCTCCTAGGTTGGAGTGCATCTGCATGATCTTGGCTCACTGCAACCTCCACCTCTTGGGTTCAAGTGGTTTTCCTGCCTCTGCCTCCTGAGTAGCTGGAACTACAGGCAGACACCACCACGCCTAGCTAACTTTTTTGTTTTTTTCATAGAAATGGGGTTTCACCATGTTGGCCAGGCTGGTCTCCAACTCCTGACCTCAAGTAATCCACCTGTTTTGGCCTCCCAAAGTGCTGGGATTACAGGCATGAGCCACCATGCCCACCCTGATTTGCCTTTTGTGATTGCTCAAAGATCAAACAGCTCATACAATGTACGTGAGTCAGTTTTACAGATCTGGCAAGGTAGCCTGTGGCTTGCCTTCATAGCTGTGAACTTGCAATTAAGTTGTCAAAAATATTCAGTCTGCTACCTACTTAGAGTGTAAACAAGTGGCTGCTAGTATCAAGCTATTTAAGAATACAGATTTTGCTTTTTCTTTTTAGAGAGGGAGTCTCGCTCTGTTGCCCAGGCTGGAGTACAGTGGTGCAATCTTGGCTCGCTGCAACCTCTGCCTCCCAGGTTCAAGTGATTCTCCTGCCTCAGCCTCCTGAGTAGCTAGGACTACAGGCATGTGGCACCACACCCAGCTAATTTTTTGTATTTTTAGTAGAGACAAGGTTTCACTCTGTCAGCCAGGCTCGTCTTAAACTCCTGACCTTATGATTTGCTCACTTCGGGTTCCCAAAGTTCTGGGATTACAGGCGTGAGCCTGGCCTGAATACAGAATTTTTGAAACATGTCTTTGGCAAAAACAGCATCCTTAAATAAGGAAATTTGCAAAAAGAGTTGAGGTTTCATTGGAGACATGAAGATTTAATTTGAGTTGTAATTTTTGGCATAAAAAAGAGTAAAGCAAAGTTTTTCAGAGATTTGAGCTATTTCATTGTGTTGATAGGTATAATGATTATAGCATCATAATCTCCATGGATGTGGGTTTGCTAAACAGAAAATATAACATTCACTTTGTATAATTAGAAGTTTGCTGTTTTGAGTACTCCTTCTTCCATCTATTCATACTCACAAGTGTACCAGGGAAATACTTTCCCTCCAAATGCAGTGGGCTAGATAGGAATTGTTCTACAATACTTGGATGTATGAATTGTAACTTTATCTATGTGTTCTAAATCAAATTAGCTCTGACTCTTATCCTCTACTAGCCAAAGCAGTGAGAAAGTCCATTTCAGATATGTTTTGGGAAATTTCCCCCTCTTGTTAGGGTCATCATCTAAAAATCCAGGTTGAAGACCATACGTTTGGGGATAATTTCTATGGTTTATTACTGGAAAAATTTCTCTAAACATGTAGATCACTGGAAATAGGAGGCACAGAGCTCTCTCCTGAGGGAAGATGGCTTTTGGAATTACTTGGCTGCAACTGTCATTTGCTATTTTGAAATGTCATTTATTATTTATTTATTATTATTATTTTGAGACGGAGTCTTTCTCTGTCGCCCAGGATGGAGTGCAGTGGCACGGCCTTGGCTCACTGCATCCTCTGCCTCCCAGGTTCCAGTGATTCTCCTGCCTTAGTCTCCCGAGTAGCTGGGACTACAAGCACCATGCTTGCCTAATTTTTGTATTTTAGTAGAGACAGGGTTTCAGCTCCTCTGCCTATGGAGTAGCCATCGTTTTATTTATTTACCTTCTTAATAAACTTGCTTTCATTTAAAAAAAAAAAAAAAAGGTTTAGCTCTCTTGTCCAGGGTGGTCTCGAACTTCTGACCTCAAGTGATCCACCTGCCTCAGTCTCCCAAAGTGCTGGAATTACAGACATGAGCCACTGTTCCCAGCCTGTCATTTTCTTAATTGATAATTATTCTTCTCTTCCTTGGGAAGAGTAAGAGGGAGAGAACACAGTCTGAGTGGTTCCTGTTCAAAATAAATAAATAAAAATAGAAAACAAAATCCAAATTGCGAAGGGTCATTGTCCTGTCCAGCCAGTGGGGCGGGGCCAAGTCTTCGGCTGGAAGCATTGGGTCTCACTGTTTCAGTCTGTTCTGCTACAGGACTTTGCTACTCAGACCGGCCTTCCCTGTCTGTTGGACAGGGATTCTTTGGGCAGGCTCAGGGACACTGGTCCCATGTGCCTTTCCACTGACCACCGCCTCAGCCCATGGACACCCTCCTTGTGGTTCCCAAGGCGTCTGTGTCCTCGGCCTGCCTCGCTGGCTTCCTGCAGCCATCTCGCATTGGTGCTCCAGTGCATGCAAACCATGGGCCTCTATCACTCTCAGAGGCTCCTTCACAACTTTGTCTCTTTCTCAGTCTTGGAGAAGTATCTCTTTCCTTAAGTTTCAGTATCAGCTTTTTCTCTTTTCCTTTTATAGACTTTTCTTGTTGTTGTTGTTGGGATGGAGTCTTGCACTGTTGCCCAGGCTGGAGTGCAGTGGTGCCATCTGGGCTCACTGTAACCTCCGCCTCCCAGGTTCAAGCGATTCTTCTGCCTCAGCCTCCCAAGAAGCTGGGACTATAGGCACACACCACCATGCCCGGCTAATTTTTGTATTTTTAGTAGAGACAGGGTTTCACTATGTTGGCCAGGCTGGGTCTCGAACTCCTGACCTTGTGTTCCACCTGCCTCGGCCTCCCAAAGTGCTGGGACTACAGGCGTGAGCCACCATGCCCAGCCTCCCCTTTATAGACTTTTATCTCACCCACCTGAAAAAGAATAAACAGTGTGAGGGGCCCTGTTTTCTCAGGCTTGGCAGCAATAGCCGTTATCACAAATCTCCCCATCCTAGTCCCCCATGTTCACTTAAGTAACTCAGAGTAGAGCAGGAAATCTGATCTACCTCATAGGTGTCAGGGGACAGAAATGTCAGTCCTTACATCACGCCTCCTAAACAGAGAAGACAAAACATAAATGAGCGTCTCCTGTAATTGCCCCTCACATCAGTATTATTTTGCGTTGTGATTTTTTTGTCAGAATCTGTGCGGGGTTTTTGTTTGTTTGAGATAGGTTCTCTCTTTGTCATCCAGGCTGGAGTACAGTGGCACAATCATAGCTCACTGCAGGCTTGACATCTGAGGCTCTAGCAACCTTTTGCCTCAGCCTCCTGAGTAGCTGGGACTATAGGTATGTGCCACCATACTCGGCTAATTTTATACGTAGAGACAGAATCTCACTGTGTTGCCCCAGCTGGTCTTGAACTCCTGAGCTCAAGTGAGCTCAACTTATCTTCCTGCCTCGGCTTCCCAAGGTGCCGTGATGACAAGAATCTGTGCTTTTGATCTAGCAGGAAAGTACATAGGGTAACTAGTAGGAAAAAATCTGGCTTCAAAGCTGTGAGTCCTGACAGGAGCTGGGAGGAGGTGGAATGGGGAGAAACTGCTTAATGGGTAAGGGATTTCACTTTGGCGAGATAAAGATGTTCTGGAACTCGATAGAGGTGATGATTGTACAACATTGCGAATGTACTCAATGCTATGGAATTGTTCACTTTCAAGTATTAATCTATGTTATCTGAATTTTACCTCAATAACTTATTGAAAAAGAAAAAGCCAGTGAGTGAGTATTCATGCTGGTGCCATGGGGTTTATTACTGTAACAGCACCCACACGTCTCCCCCAGTTAGAAGCTAAATGACCTAGGTCAATTACCCTATCCCACTTTTCTCATATGTAAGATGGGGATAATAATTCTCAGACGGCAAGGATGCTGTTAGGGCAAAATTAGGTCATTTGTGAGAAGCACCAGGCACAGTGCCTGGCCCATTGAGGGGGTCACTTCTTCATAGCACCCAATCCCTGCTTCGAAGGCGGGTGATCTAGGTTCTGCCAAAGCCTCATGTCTGGCCTGCTGGCTTTGGGGAATGAGTGGAAATCTCATGAGCTGAGGTTGGAGGAGAAATCATTTTGATAAAGCAGGTAAGAACACTGGTTTGGGACGTGCTGAATTTGACATGATGTGAGACATTATAGGTCAGAGGCTGGAGTCTGAGGCTGGCAGAGATGGTAGTCGGACTGGACATTGAGATTCCAGTTGTCAAGATGTAGGTGGGCATTAGGACCCTGCAAAAGGACTTGGCCCAGGGGAGATTGGAGTGAAAATGTAGAGGGCTTGACGTGAAAGACTGGGGAATATCATTTAAGGGTTAGGTGAATCCTGTGCTTATTAGGGTCATTCAACCCTATCTGTCCCCAGGCTTCCCTTGTATACCTCTCTGTCTCTGCTCACTCCATTCTAACTCACTCTGTTCATTCATCTTTCTAGACTTCTAACTACAGAACTTTTCCAATACTGATGTCTGCTTGGTTTATTTTTCTGCCTCTTGACTTAGTGATTCATTGTCTGGCTAGAGCAGGGCTCCTTTCATCCAGCATGGCATCAGAGAAGTCTGTTCATGATAACAGTGTGTCCACATAATTGAACTCCAAAGAGCAGTGCTTTCTAGATTAATTCCCAGCTGGGTCTTGTCTCTTTACACTTAACTTTCACTTTGTTTTTGTTTTTTTTTTTTTGCATGGAGTCTCGCTCTGTGGCCCAGGCTGGATGGAGTACAGTGGCGTGATCTTGGCTCATGGCCATCTCTGCCTCCCGAGTTCAAGCAATTCTGCTGCCTCAGCTTCCTGAGTAGCTAAGATCACAGGTTCGTGCTACCATGCCCAGCTAATTTTTGTATTTTTAGTAGATACAGGGTTTCACCATGTTGGCCAGGCTGGTCACGAACTCCTGGCCTCAAGTGATCCAGCCGCCTCAGCCTCTCGCAGTGCTGGGATTACAGGCGTGAGCCACCAGGCCCGGCCTCTTTACACTTCACTTTCTAACATGCCAGGTCCTACCCTCCTGCTTTCTCACCTTGACACCTGGATTTCCCTGATTTTGAACTGATTACTTGGCTCTTGATTCCTGGCCTTACTTTGTCTTTGTGGATAGGTACTCGTTCTGTTTGTTTTAATTCAGCAAATATTTATTGACGGTCTACTATGAGCCAGGCTCTATTTTAGGGTCTAGGAATGCAGCAGAAACAAAACAGACCAAAATCCCTGCTTGTGGAAAGTAGGTTGAAAAAAACATGCGGGGAAGTGGGATAAGGAGTACTGAGGAGTGAGTTACGAGTTTAACTAGAGTGGTCAGGGCATCCTCCCACTGAGAAGTTATCACTCGGGGCAGAGGAAGGAGCCAGTGAAAAGCCTTGAGGCAGGCGCAAACCTGGAGTGTTTGAGACCATCAGGTAGGCCAGGATGGCTACAGCAGAGAACGTCCTAAGGAAGGTCAAGGTGAGATCAGAACAGTACAGGTGACAATGAGGACATTGTTTAGGGCCCCGGAAGCCACTGTAAGGAAATCAGCGTTTCCTCTGAGTGATGGGAACCTCTGGAGCGTTTTGGGGATAGTCTAGCTTTGCGGAGACCCGGCCATCCAGCTTCCTACAGTCCACTTCCAGGCTTGCCTCTACACCTTTTTGTTTGTTTATTTATTTTGTTTACATCATTATACCCAGAGAAAATGTTTCAGCTGGACCCTGCTTCAGTTCTACTTCTAATAACTATGCCTCAAATAATGTGTCACTTAGAAAGTAAATGAAGATGGTATTATTGATTCATCCATTGGTCAAATAAACATAAAACTATAAACTTAGAAAAGTGCTATCAAGAAAAAGTGCCTGAGGGTGTACCAAGGAATGCCAAGAATTGCTGGCAACCACCAGAAGCGAGGAGAATTCCGGAACGATTCTTCCCTAGAGCCTTGGGAGAGAGCATGACCCTGCTAACACCTTGACTTCTAGCTCCAAAACTATGAGAGAACAAATTTCTGTGGTTTTAAGTCTGTCCACACCCACACCCAGAAGTACACGATGTTTGGCAAGACATCATGGGGAAAGAGACTGGGTTAACAAGGCAGAGTCCCCTTGAGAAAGTACTTTTAAAAAAAAGATTTTAATTTTTTTTTAAGAGACAAGGTGTCATACCATCACCCAGGCTGGGGTGCAGTGGCATGATCATAGCTCACTGTAGCCTCAACCCCCTGGGTTCAAGAGATCCTCCCACCTCAGATTCCCAAGTAGCTGGTACCCCAAGTATGTGCCACCATACCCAGCTAATTCATTAAAAACAAGGTTTGAAGAATGAGTAGGAGTTAGGTAGGTGTGAATGGGGGCAGAGGAATACATTTTTGCATGTAGACCAGTATCTACAAAGGCCCCAGAACAGAGAGAAGTGAGGCCAGTTCTATTAAATGCAGGAAGGCCAGTGTGAGGTTGAAGCACCAGAGGGGGAAGACAGGCAGGAATTGAGCATGGGGAGGTAACACCATGTAAACAGTTGGGTTTTCAGCATTTGCCAGTGCATCTTTTAGCATTAGATCTGTGAATGTGTTCCCTGACTGTGAAGGCAAATCTTGTGTGTCAACTTGACTGGGTCATGGGGTGCTCAGTTATTTGGTCCAACTTGATTCTGGGTCTGTCTGTGAGGGTGTTTCTGGATGTGACTAACATTTGAATTGGTAGAGTTAGTAAACCCATTACCTTCCTCCAGTGTGGGTGGGCCTCATCCAATGGGGTGAAGGCCTGAATAGAATAAAAGGCTCAGTAAGAAAGGATCCTCTCTCTCTTTCTGCCTGTCTTTGGGTCAGGACATTGGTTTTTTTCCTGCCCTTGACCTCAGGCTCAGGCTGGATCCATACAGTCGGCTTTCCTGGATTTGGACTTCTTAGCCTCCATATAGAAGGAGCCAATTCCTTATAATAAATAAAAATCTCTCTCTGTCTCTATTTCTCTACATTTCTGTATCCATACATCCTATTGGTTCTGTCTCTCTAGAGAACCGTGATTAATCCTGATGAATTGACATAAGCAGACAGAGAGATTATCAATCAAACCGTATCAGTATCTTCTCACCCTACATTCGGGCTCTCCCCTTATCCTGACAGCACCTAGAGTTTTCTTTGGGGAGCCCACTTCTCCCTGCCTAGGGAATTTGTAGCAGTCAAGTGTTTTGAGTAGTTTTGTGTTAGGTCAATTTTGCATTGCTGAAAAAGAATACCTGAGATTGGGTAATTGATAAAGAAAATACGTATATTTGGCTCATGGTTCTGCAGGATGATGGCACCAGCAGCTGCTCAGCTTCTGGTGAGGCCTTAGGAAGTTTTACCTGTGATAGAGGACTGACGGGGAGCAGGTGCATCAAGAAAGGGAACAAGAGAGAGAGGAAGAGGTACCAGTCTCCTTAAACAACCGGCTGGTATGTGAACTAATAGAGTGAAAATTCATTCGTTACCTCAGGGCAGGAACCAAGCCATTCATGAGGGATCCACCCCTATGACCCAAACACCTCCCACCAGACTCCACCCCCAACACTAGGGATCAATTTCAACCTGAGATTTGGAGAGAACAAATATCCAAACCTATCAAGTGCGGACTATGCCTCCAGCTCCAAGCACAGGCTTTGAATGTCAGAAGTCAATCAATATTTTTTGGAGACTTCATAGAGGTCCCTAGTAATGTCATCTGTTTTCTAACTAGATTCTGAACAATCAGTTGAGAGATGAAGCAGAGTAATATGAAGGTCTCAAGCAGACGTTCATTGCCATAGAGGCCAGTTAGAGCACATGGTTCAAATCTGTTAACCAAGTGGACTCAATTCCAAATCACGCAGACCTAGGCGCCCAGTCATAGGCCATGATGGACTTTGATAGGTCCTGCTACATAGATTAACAGAAGAGAACTCCTCTTCTCTGAGGAAAGTTCCCCAAATGGAACGGCAGTTCTGCCTTTCCAAAAGAGAAAACTGAACCGTGTGGAGCATTCTCATTTTTTACAAAAGTATCAATCAGATGGGTTAATACATCTTGCCAGAGCCAGAGAGAGGCTAGAGTTACACTAATTGAGGCAACATTAGGCATGAGAAACAAGCATTCTCCATAAAAAATGCTATTTCATCCTTCTTGCCACAGTGATTAGTTCAGAGATAAGGAGCAACTCAGGTCTAAGCCAAGCAGCCCATGGAAATTCCCTAGTCTAGCTGGGCACAGTGTCTCATACCTGTAACCCTGGCACTTTGGGAGGCTAAGGCAGGAGAATCACTTGAGCCCAGGAGTTCAACACCAGCCTAGGCAACACAGTGAAGCTATCTCTACAAAAAATTTTAAAATTAGCTGGACGTGGTGGCATGTGCCTGTAGTCTCAGCTACTCAGGAGGCTAAGGAGGGAGGATCACTTGAGCCAGAAAGGTCAAAGCTACAGTGAGCTGTGATTGCATTATGGTATTGTAGCCTGGGTGACAGAGAGAGACCCTGTCTCAAAAAAGAAAGGAAGGAAAGAAGGGAGGGAGGGAGGGAGGGAAGAAGGAAAGAAAAGAAAAAAAGAAAAAGAAAGAAAAAGAAAGAAAGAAAGAGAAAGAAAAAGAAAGAAAGAAACAAAGAAACGAGAAGAGAGAGAAAAAGGGAGGGAGGGAAGGAAGGAAGGAGGTAGGAAGGAAAGAAGGAGGAAAGAAGGAAAGAAAAAGAAAGAAAAATAAAGAAAGAAGAGAGAAAGAGAGAGAGGGAGGGAAGGAAGGAAGGAAGAAAGGAAGGAAGGAAGGAAGGAAGGAAGGAAGGAAGGAAGGAAGGAAGGAATTTCCTACCCTCAGAGATTAGTCCAGATTGCCCCAATCAGATGAAGTGCAAGAGTATGATACTGGAAAGGGGCCTTTGGAGAGAAGACTTTGTGTTGTAAACACTTTGTTTCCATGAGGTAAGTCAGCTTGAAGATGAAGCTGACTTGTGGAGGAGAGTGGAGCTGTGCAAAAAGGGGAAATACAGAGTTGTAGTCTTGATCAAAACATGCCTGACATGTTCCTTGGGCATTTTTCAGTTACATGAGCCAATAAATGTTCTTTACTATTTAAGCCAGTTTAAATTAGGTTTTCTGTTACTATAAACAAAAATTTTCTAATAGATACTCTTATAAATCATCTGTTTTAAAGCTAGACTCAAATCTCATCACCTCTAAGAACGTTTCTATGATCGACCCTATGTACCTTTACATACACTTGCCATTACACTTGCCTGGGGCTGACAGTTCTGGGTTCCTAGTGTAACTTCTCCTTATTTTATCATTTCATAAACAATGTAAGAAACTTACTAGAGTACAATTTTATTTATTACCCTTCTACCATTGTGCAAATGTTGTCATGTATTTTTTCATTATCGCTTATTTTGCCATTATATTTGCTTTAAATGATCAATAGTCATCTAAAGAAAGTTTCTAAAGAGTACTTTACGTTTTTTCACATCTTTGCCCATTCCAATGGCCTTCACAGATTCCTGCAGAAAAAATTTCTTGAGTGTTATTCATAATGCAGGTCTTCAAGTGAGAATTTTTTTTTGTTTCTGTTTCTGTTTAGCTTTCATTTTAAAGGGTGTTTTAAAGGTATAGATTTCTAGGTTGACAGAGTTTTTCTTTCCAGATGTCATTCCATTATTTTCTGACTTCCATTTTTTTCTCCTAAGAAGTTAACCAAATGCTTATTTCTCTATTCGTAAGCATAAGAGATCCTCTCCCCAACTCTGACTTCTTTTAAAATATCTCTAGGTATAGTTTTTAAGAAAACCTAGCTTAGGGTTCACTGTGATTCTTGGAAATATGGCTTCATATCTTTCATCAATTTTAGGAAATTCTTGGCCACTGTCTCTTTAAATATTCCTTTTGTCCCAGTTTCTCCTCTGTTCCTGGACTCTAATTACCTATATGCTAGATCTGTGGTTTGAACGTGTCTTTCAAAGTTATTGTGTTGAAAAATTAATCCCTGGCTGGGCACGGTGGCTAATACCTGTAATCCCAGCACTTTAGGAGGCTGAGGTGGGCAGATCACAAGGTCAGGAGTTTGAGACCAGCCTGGCTAACATAGTGAAACCCCGTCTCTACTAAAAATACAAAAATTAGCTGGGTATGGTGACACACGCCTGTAGTCCCAGCTACTCAGGAGGCTGAGGCAGGAGAATCACTTGAACCCAGGAGGCAGAGGTTGCAGTGAGCTGAGATTGTGCCATTGCACTCCAGCCTGGGTGACAGAGTGAGACTCTGTCTCAAAAAAAAAAAAAAGAAAGAAAGAAAAGAAAACTTAATCTCCAATGCAACAATATTGAGAGATGAAGGTTTTTATTTGTTTGTTTTTGTTTTTTTTTGAGGCAGAGTTTTGCTCTTGTTGCCCAGGCTGGAGTGCAATGGCACAATCTCGGCTCACTGCAACCTCCGGAGAGGTGGAGTATTTAAGAGGTGATTAGGTCACAAGGGCTCTGTCCTTGTCAATGAACTAATATCATGATCCTGGGAGTGAGCTTATTACAGCGAGAGTTAGTTTGTCAGGAAATCAGTTTCAGTTCTCTCTCTGTCACTCTCATGTACACACCTGCTCTCTTGCCCTTCCGCCTTCCGTCATGAAATAATAATGCAGCAAGAAGGACTTTCAACCGTGGACTCCCCAGCCTCCAGAAATGTAAGAAATAAATCTCGTTCTTTAGAAATTACCCAGTCATGGGTACTCTGTTATAGCACCACAAAACAGACTAAAAGACAACTCAATTGTTTAATATTGACTTTAGGTATCTGAGTCTTTGTTTCCTGTTTTAGTTTTCCTCATTATTTTATTCCCTCTTCAGCTTGAATACTTTTTACTGACCTACCTTGCAGTTCACTTATTCTTCTTTCTGCTATATTGATTTGTTACTAAATTTATCCAATGAATACTTCATTTGAGATATTGTTATTTTTTAGTTCATTTTCTTATTTTGGCTGAGATTCTCTATCTCCTGACTTGTTTTACTCATCTTTTTATCTGAATTCTTTAACATATTTGTAATAGTTATTAGAAAATTTTTGTCTGCTAATTCTAACACTGGGGTGATCTGTGAGTCTGCTTTTGTTGAGTATTTTTAAATTTTGATTATGGGTCATATTTTCCCCCTTTTTTACATATTTTCTCATGTTTTAGACTTCTGTGTGTGTATCTGTATTTATTTATTTACTTTTTCTTTTTTAAAAAATCAGTCTCTGGCTGGGCATGGTGGCTCACGCCTGTAATCCAAGCACTTTGGAGGTCAAGGCAGGCAGATCACCTGAGGTCAGGAGTTCAAGACCACCCTGACCAACACGGTGAAACCCCATCTTAAAAAAAAAAAAAGAAATCAGTCTCCGTAGAGACTGTCAAAAATTGCCAGTGCTGACTGTATTGCAAGTTTTGGGAAAAGTTTGAGCTATTGGGAAAAGTTTTCAATTAGTAATAATCGCGCCTCTGATAAACCTCATTGGCTACGATACTGCCACTGCGCAAAGCTGTGTATTTATAAATAATATTTACCACCACCACCTCCACTTCCCCCTGCCCCAGGGTAATTCCCTTTCCTCTATGAGGAAGCTAGGTTTGGTTGGGGGGTAATCGCTTCAGGCTAATCAGAACTTGGGGTTGCCACTTTAGCTGATTTCAGTTCAATCCACCTCTGGTACTGGATATCTTAAGCATGATGAGGTTCTTTTCTCTGGTAGGGCTTTGAAATTTTAGCATCATGAGATCCCTATGCTTTCCAGCCCAGCCATCAGTTTCTTGTGTCATGGGAGTCAAGCAGGTAATTTTAACAAATAAAGTCAGCCAGGTGGGGACTATTGTGATCTCCAGGGCAGGGGGGCTGCAAATCAACTCTATTCTATCGACACCATTCAGGGATTTGAGTCCTAGTTGCCAGATTTTCCTTTTCTTTTCTGAAAGAATCCTGAAATTCAGATCCTTATGTGAACTTCCCAATACATCATGTTGGTTAGTCATTTAAAAATCGTTGAAAGCACAGCTCAGGGCTGGTAAAATATATCTTTTTTTACTTTTTTTATTTTATTTTTTTTGAGACAGAATCTTGCTCTGTCGCCAGGCGCCAGGCTGGAGTGCAGCAGCACGATCTCGGCTCACTGCAACCTCCACCTCCTGGGTTCAAGCAATTCTCCTGCCTCAGCCTCCCGAGTAGCTGGGACTACAGGCGCGCGCCTACACACCCAGCTAATTTTTGTATTTTTAGTAGAGACGAGGTTTCACCATGTTGGCCAGGATGGTCTCAATCTCTTGACCTCGTGATCCGCCTGCCTCGGCCTCCCAAAGTGCTGGGATTATAGGCATGCACCACCACGCCAGGCCCAAATATATCTTTTTTATGAATTCAGTCCATGGACCACTGGTTCTCAGTCTCCAATTTCAGCCAACTTCCTCATGTTGGGTAAGAAGGTAAGGCCCAAAAAGTACTTAACTTAGTTCAGAAAAGACAGCTTTCTACAAAAAATCAGCCAGGCATCATGGTGCACACCTGTAATCCCAGCTACTTGGGAGGTTGAGGCATGAGACTTGCTTGAACCTGGGAGGCAGAGGTTGCAGTGATCCGAAATCAGGCCACTACACTCCAGGAGTGTGCGTGACAGAGCAAGACTCCGTATCAAAAATAACAAATAATTTTAATTGTCAGTTTATTATAAGATGTTTTAATCAGAGATTTTGCAAAAGTTAGAAAATATAAAAACAGGCTGGGCCTTGTGGCTCACACCTGTAATCCTAGCACTTTGGGAGTCTGAAGCGGGCAGATCACTTGACATCAGGAGTTTGAAACCAGCCTGGCCAACACGGTAAAATCCCGTCTCTACTAAAAATACAAAAAAAAAAAAAAAATTATCCAGGCATAGTGGCAGGTGCCTGTAATTCCAGCTACTTGGGAAGCTGAGGCAGGAGCATTGCTTGAACCCAGGAGGCAGAGGTTGCAGTGAGCTGAGATTGTGCCACTGCATTCCAGCCTGGGTGACAGAGCAAGATGCCATCTCAAAAAAAAAAAAATATATATATATATATAAACAATTCATCCAGTAGGATGAGGCATGGTGGATTAATTTTAGAGGACAGTTACGTCTAAGTGTAGATTTTCCACTGCAAAGACAGATGTATTAGTATTATACCCAGATAATTAAGGAAATAGACAAATAAAACAAACATACAAGTTCTAATGTTTTTATCACACAATCATATACCAATTTTGCCCCGTATTCTTGGAGAAACACAACTATTTTACCCCTATGACTTACTTCTGTAGCAATAAGATCTGCCAGAGAATACAGCTATGAGTATGTTTTCCAGGAAAAATTTGTTGTATTTTAAATTGATGATTTTTTAAATCTCTTCGTATGAAAGTCTTATTTGCTATTTATAGAGGCCTATTTGTTTTAGCTGCCTGCTTGGTTGGAGTGACAAAAAACCAGCATTTCTTGCAGAAAACTGAATTAAACCATTTTAATATTCCTATTTCCCTAGACAGACTTTTTCTAAATAAACATAATCATGGGTGCTGGGTGTTTTGTTTTGTAATTAAAGCCTAAGATCAACCCTGGTCTTTATTCCTCTTCACATCTATACGTATACTCATCCTTCCCTATCTCCCACATGCACAGAACCACAAATTTGCAACTAACTGAAATGAGAGTCTTTTATGATGTGTTTATTTCTCTCTCCAAGCTCTGCAAGAAAAACTGGCTAGAAGCCAGTAACCATTAATAACTCCTTTCTTGCCAAGTAGCTACTGTTATTTGTTCAAAACATATTCATAGACTTGCCACTCTAACAACTTGGAAAGTAGTTTAAAATCATTACCATCCTTTTCCATCCCACAGCAATTTTGCATTTCAATGCTTCACTGGACATCTCAGGAATAATCAACAGGACTCAGATTTTTCTTTTAACTTGTAGGCTAGAACTTTGATTGGTAGGGATGTCAAGTCTTGGAAGGTTTCACTAAACCCCACTTCCTTCTCCTTCCCCTCAGTGTGGGCATCCCTAAGATTCTTTTTCTTGTTCCTAATTTTTACCCTCAGAGCTCTCATCTCTCCCATGGGATCAATGATTCCTTCATAAAGATGGTTGGGCTGGGTGCGGTGGCTCACTCCTATAATCCCAGCACTTTGGGAGACCAAGGCAGGTGGATCACAAGATCAGGAGTTCAAGACCAGCCCGGCCAAGATAGTGAAACCCCATCTCTACTAAAAATACAAAAACTCTCCAGGCATGTTGGCAGGTGCCTATAATCCCAGCTACTCAGGAGGCTGAGGCAGAAAACTGCTTGAACCCGAGAGGCGGAAGTTGCAGTGAGCTGAGATCACGCCACTGCACTCCAGCCTGGGCAATAGCGTGAGACTCTGTCTCAAAAATAAAAATAAAAAAGATGGTTGGTAGATCTATCATCTTTTTATGTTTGTGTTCTTATATGTAATGTGTATTTTATATATAATAAAAAATGTACTATGTTAGCCATTGTAAGCATACATTTCAGTGACATTATTGTGCAACCGTCACCACCATCACCCATCTCCAGAACTTGTTCATCTTCCCAAACTGGAGCTCCATCCCATTAAACAATAACTCCGCATTCCTTCCTTTTCGAGCCCCTGGCAACCACCATTCTACTTTTTGTCTCTATGATTTTTTTTTCTTTTGAGATAAGGTCTCGCTTTGTCACCCAGGCTGGAGGGCAGTGGTGTGATCTCAGCTCACTGCCACCTCTGCCTCCCAGGTATAAGTGATTCTTCTGCCTCAGCCTCCCAAGTAGTTGTGATTACAGGTGTACACCACCTCTGGCTAATTTTTGTATTTTTATTTATTTATTTATTGAGACAGACTCTCACTCTGTCACCCAGGCTGGTGTGCAGTGGCGTGATCTCGGCTCACTGCAATCTCCACCTCTTGAGTTCAAGCAATTCTCCTGCCTCAGCCTCAGGGGTAGCTGGGATTACAGGTGTGCGCCACCACACCTGTCTAATTTTTGTATTTTTAGTAGAGACGGGGTTTCACCATGTTGGCCAGGCTGTTCTCAAACTCCTGACTTCAAGTGATCTACACACTTCGGTCTCCTAAAGTGCTGGGATTCCAGGCATGAGCCACTGTGCCCTGCCATTTCTATGAATTTGAGTGCTCTAGGAACCTCATAGAAGAGAAATCATACAATAGTAATCCATTTGTGTCTGGCTTATTTTACTTAGCATAATGTCTTCAAGGCTCATCCGTATTATAGCATGTATCAGAATTTTCTTCTTTTTTAAGGCTGAATAATTTTCCATTGTATTCATATATTACATTCTGTTTATTCATATGTTGATAGACATTTGGGTTGTTTTTACTTTTTGTCTATTGTGAATAATGCTGCTATAAACACGAGTGTACAAGTATCTTTTCTATTTTTATTTATTTTCTTTCTATTTTTGTTTATTTATTAATTTTTGAGACGGTGTCTTGCTCTGTTGTCCAGGCTAGAGTGCAGTGGTATAATCTCGGCTCACTGCAACCTCTGCCTCCCAAGTTCAAGTGATTCTCCTGCCTCAGCCTCTCAAGTAGCTGGGATTATGGCATCTGCCACCACGCCTTGCTAATTTTTGTATTTTTAGTAGAGATGGGGTTTCACCACGTTGGCCAGGCTGGTCTTGAACTCCTGACCCCAGGTGATCTGCCAGCCTCAGCCTCCTAAAGTGGCAGGATTACAGCCGTGAGCCACCGCGCCTGGCCAAAGTATCTTTCTTTTTTTTAATTTTATTTTTAATTTTTTTTCTTTTTTATTGTTTTAATTGGTGTATTTTTATTTTTTCTTTTATTTTTAAGTTTTTTTCTTTTCCAAAGAATCTTTTATAACATCTTGTATAAAGGCTTCTGTTCTGAGCTCCATCTCCACATTTCCAGCTGCAGTGGATACTTTTCTTAGTTGTGCCCTGGCTGATCAATCCTTCTGTATGAAACTCCTACTCCTCAGCAACTCAGGCTAAGAAATATAAGGTAGCTTTTACTTTACAACCCTTTTATTGTCATTCTTTGAACTTAGACTCTTAATATTTTTACTTCTACCTCCAATTCATCCTGTTCTGCCTCGTTAAAGTTCTTAAAATATCTTCTGTCACTTTCCTTTCGAATACCCTCTAGCTTATTAAATAATTTCTAAACTTCGTAGCTAAATGTCAGAGGCCCTCTTGATCTACCCCTTACTCTCTTAGTTTGTTTGGAATACTGTTAACAAAATGCCTTAGACTGGGTATATTATAAATAAGAGAAATGTGTTTTTCACATTTCTGAAAACTGGGAAGTCTCAGATCAAGACGCTAGCAGATTTGGGTCTGGTAAAGGCTTACTCTCTGGTTCATAGATGACATCTCTTGCTGTGTCCTCACACTATGGAAGGGGCAAACTCTGTGTCCTCACATCGCAGAAGGGCAAAAGTGGAGACAAATGCTGTGCCATCGCATGGCAAAAGAGATGTAAAGGCCAGGAAGCTCTCTAATAGACTCTTTTAAAAGGCCATTATTAATTCCATTCTTTGAAAGTTAATCACTATCCCAAATGCCCCACCTCTTAATATCACCACAATGAGGACTGAATTTTTTTTTTTTTGAGACGTAATCTTACTCTGTTGCCCAGGCTGGAGCACAGCGGTGTGATCATAGCGGCGTGACCACAGTGGCTCGATCTTGGCTCACTGTAACCTCTGCCTCCCAGATTCCAGTAATTCTGAGTAGCTAGGATTACAGGCACGTATCACCACACCTGGCAAATAATTGTATTTTTAGTAGAGACAGGGGTCTCACCATATTGGCCAAGCTGATCTTGAACTCCTGACCTCAAGTGATCCACCCGCCTCGGCCTTGCTTTGGGATTACAGGCATGAGCCACCGAACCCAGCCGAGGGTTAAATTTTGACATGAATTTTGGAGGGATACAAACATTCAAATCCCAGCGCTAGCCAACGTTTTTAGTTTCCATATCCATTGATTAATCTCAACGGAGTCAACCATCCACTCCACTCCATCTGAATCTATTAAACTCATTAAATGCCTTGTGTTTTCCTGCCTGAATATCTTGGCTATGCCATTTTCTACATCTGGACAGCCCTTCTTTCTGTCTTCACCACCTCATTTTACACGTCTTCCTGTGTATTGCAGCACACACTGCTGTCTCTCTTTTCTCTCTTTGGTAATTGTTGTAAATCTCTCTTTTACTTCTTAGCAAATAACCGTCTTGGAGTTATTTTTCCACGTTTCTATGTCTTAGTGTCCAGCTAGATTGTACATTCTTGGAGGCAGGGACTGTGTCATTTACTTATTCATTCCATAGTGACTGTACCTGTGGAATGTTTTTGGCCCTGTGCTGGAAATACAGATTGGTTCGTAGTATGCCCACTGCTTTTAAGTTGCTCACATTCTAGTGGGGATGTAGACACAAAGGCAAATCATTGCAATTCAATATGATAATGGCTTTAGAGGAGCCACAGATGGAAAAAAAAAAAAAAAACAGCTAACCTTTCCTAGAGGAACTGAAAAGGGCTTATACTTGACATTTCCACATTGACCAATGACCCACTAAAGAATCACATAAATTCCTTGTAGGTGATAACTCATGATTTTCACAACTGATTTTTCTGTTACCCTAGAGAAGCCATTAGTCTTTTCATGCCTTTGCCTGCAGTATTCACATGTGACAATGTTTTTAAACTACCGATTGTTAGGAAAAATCGTCAGTCCTTAATGAATTAGGATGCTTTCTCACAATTCAAATTTACAATGGGTATATAGAGACCCCTACCTTGCAGACGGTGTTCCAGGAGTCAGGGAATTGCTGCAGTACATGGTCTACTTCAGAAAGCCTGGATGACTGGTGAAGGCTGGATGTCTGGAGAGTAAAGTGATAGTATTCAAGGCCAGGCACAGTGGCTTACACCTGTATTCCTAGCACTTTGGGAGGCCAAGGCAGGTGATTCTCTTGAGCTTGAGCCCAGGAGTTTGAGACCAGCCTGGGCAACATGGTGAACCCTCATCTCTACAAAAAATACAACAACAACAACAACAAAATAGCCAGGCATGGTGCCATGTGCCTGTGATCCCAGATACTTAGGTGGTTAAGGTGAGAGGATTGCTTGAGGCCAGGAGTTGGAGGCTGCAGTGAGCTATGATTGTTCTACTGCACAACAGCCTGGGTGACAGAGAGAGATCCTGTTTAAAAAAAAAAAAAAAAAAAAAAAAAAAGATGCTATTCAGGTAACACCCAGTGCTCAAAAGAAAAGATGGTAAGACTTTTAATGATTATGTTATTTTTGATGGGGGGACATGTCTTAGTGCATTCCTGCTGCTATAAATGGCACAGACTGAGTAATTAATGACATTGGAAATGTATTTCTCCCAGTTGTGGAGATTGGAGAGTCCAAGTTCAAGGCTCAGACACATTTGATGTCTGGTGGAGACCCACTGTCTGTTTCCAAGATGGCGCCCTTTTGCTACATCCTCCAGAGAGGATGAATGCTATGTCCTTACTTGGTGGAAAGGACTCTAGGACAAAAGAGACTAAGATGCCTTCTTCAACCTTTTTTAATAAGAACACTAATCCTATTCCTAAGGATGGAGAACTCATGACTTAATCACTTCCCAAAAGGCCCCCACCTCTTACTATTATCACATTGGGTATTAGGTTCCAATATGAATTTTAGAGAAACACACACATTCAAACCATAGCCAAGTGGGAATCTTATACATAGCTATTTTCATTTCTCTTCCCTTCTCATAAGGTCCATACCTCAAAACCTGCTGAATATCGCTGATTTCATGTGTTAAGGAAGGAAAACCCTGTCCTGCCTCTGAGGACCTTTGCCTAGAGTTCAGCTAATTAGGAAAAAGAAAAAACTGGTCTAGAGAATCTGCCCCTACTGGGATGACATGCCAGCTGTTTAGTGCTGCATCTATGATGTTCCTCACCTGTACATCCAGTTAAATGAGACCATTTATTCTTTTATTCAAGTTACTTGTTGGAAGGTCTATTGTCTGCCAGGGGCTCAGAGTAAATCACTATTAGTCCATTGGTGCTACTATAACAAAATATCCAAACCTGAGTAATTCATAAACAACAGAAACTTATTTCTCACAGTTCTGGAGGCTGAGAAGTCCAAGATTAAGGTGCTGGCAGGGTCAGTGCCTGGCGAGGGCTGCTCTCTGCTTTAGGATGGTGCCTTGTTGCTGTTTCCTCCAGAGGGAATGAACATCATGTCTGCACATAGTGGAAAGACAAGCAAGGGGCTCTGGAACTCACTTGAGGTTTTTTGTTTTTTGTTTTTGGAGTTTTGTTCTTGTTGCTCAGGCTGGAGTGCAATGGCGTGATCTCGGCTCACTGCAACCTCTGTCTCCCAGGTTCAAGCGATTCTCCTGTTTCAGCCTCTGAGCAGCTGGGATTATAGGGATGCACCACCATGCCCGACCAATTTTGTAGTTTTAGTAGGAGATTTATCCTATTCACAGAGCCCTCATGACCTAATCACCTCCTCAAAGCCCCACCTCTTTTTTTTGGTGGGGGGACAGGATCTCACTCTTCAACCAGGCTGGAGTGCAGTGGCATGATTATGGCTCACTGCAGTCTCAAACCCAGGCGGTCCTCTTACCCCAGTCTCCTGAGTAGCTGGGACTATAGGTGTGCACCATTATACCTGGCTAATCAAAAAAAAAAAATTGTATATGAATCAACAGGAAGTAAATTTAAAATAAACAAAGAAAGAAAAGAAAAAAAATTGTAGACATCGGGGGGAGGTCTTACTATGTTGCCCAGGCTGGTCTTGAACTCCTGGGCTCAAGCAATCCTCCCACCTTGGCCTTCCAAAAAGTGCCAGAATTACTGGCATGTGCCATCAAGCCTGGCCCAAGCCTGACCTGTTGATGCCATCACCTTACGAATTAAGTTCCAACATGAATTTTGGAGGGACACATACATTCAATCCATAGCAATAACAGGAGTGGTGTTTACCTTTATGGAGCCGATAATCTAATGGAGGATAAAGATGACATAGAGGAACAAGCAAGAATTAATTAGCAACAGTGATGGGTTTTATCAAGGAAGCACAGATGTCAGTAATTGAGAAAAATTAGGTAGGACTCTCTGTTTTCTCAGAGAAGTGTATTCGAAGGAGGTGACATTTAAGTTGGAGGAAAGATGAAGAGGAGTTAGGCAGTCTTGGAGTAGAGGGAGTGTCCCAGGAAAGGGAGGGAGAACTGTGTGTGAGAGGGTCCCGGTTGAGGGGACATGTAGAGAGGAGGGCTGGAGAGCACTAACCCCATCTAACTGGCAGGGATATGACGTGGGAGTTAAGGAGAACAGACTCAGGAAGCAGATTGCCCAGGTTCAAGTCTCCATTCTGCCTCTGCTAACACTGTGATTTCATGTAAGCTTTGAGTTCCATCTCTCAGTTTTCTCATCTATAAAATGGAGGTTAAACATCATACTTGGCCGGGCGCGGTGGCTCACGCCTGTAATCATAGCACTTTGGGAGGCCGAGGTGGGTGGATCACCTGAGGTCAGGAGTTCAAGACCAGCTTGGCCATCATGGTGAAACCCTATCTTTAAAAATAAAAAAAATAAAAAATAAAAAAATAAACCATCATACTTGTATCATAGGGTTTCAGGAGAAGCCATAAACCCAGATTTTTACATGAACTCTCCCAGTTTTAAATTTTAGTCACTTATCTTGAAAAGATTATTTTTTAAAAACTGAGTAAGTTGGCCGGGCGCAGTGGCTCATGCCTGTAATCTTGGCACTTTGGGAGGTGGAGGCTGGTGGATCCCTTGGGCTCAAGAGTTCAAGATCAGCCTGGGCGACATGACAAAACCCCATCTCTCCAAAATATACAGAAATTAGACAGGTGTGCTGGCATGTGCCTTGGGCCACAGCTACGTGGGAGGATGAGGTAGGAGGATTGCTTGAGCCAGAAAGGTTGAGGCTGCAGTGAGCTATGATGGCGCCACTGCACTCAAGCCTGGGTGACAGAGTGAGACCCTGCCTTGGAAAATATAACAAAAAACCCCAAACAGTAATTCATGCCATCTGTGAACTCCTTACGACTTGGAGGTCACTAGTTTACAGTCTTTTATTTGGGGCCTCATATGGCACGTAGTTTGGACTTTTTTCCTCAAGTTTTATGTGAATTTATTGAGGTGACAGAGTCTGGCCTATGTTTTAAAGATGATGTGACTGCAGACCAGAAAATGGATTAGAGAGGGTAACAGAGAAGCAGTAAGACTGTTAAGACTTGAATGCAATTTCTAGGATGACCCTAGAATGCTTTAATGACCCAGCGCAGCTGTTTAGCTACTTCGTTTTCCATCCGCTCCTACCCCCACCCCCAACAAATTCCCATTAGTGCAGAGTCATTTTGAGACTTTTTTGTTTTTTGAGACGGAGTCTTGCTCTGTTGCCCAGGCTAGAGGGCAGTGGTGAGATCTTGGCTCACTGCAACCTCCACCTCCTGGGTTCAAGTGATTCTCCTGCCTCAGCCTCCTGAGTAGCTGGGATTACAGGTGCGCACCACCATGCCTGGCTAATTTTTGTATTTTTGGTAGAGATGGGGTTTCACCATGCTGGCCAGGCTGGTCTCGAACTGCTGACCTCATGATCCACCCACCTTGGCCTTCCAAAGTGCTGGGATTACAGGCGTGAGCCACCGCATCTGGTGGAGACTTTCTTAAGACTTCATCTATTTGCATTTTGAAGCCCCAGCTCACATTATTTATTTGTTCATTCACTCATTCGTTCAACAGATACTTATTTAGTATTTTTTTCTGTGCCAGGTACTATTCTAAGCACTTGATATTTACTTCTCACAGCTTTCCAGAGGTAGCTACTATTATTATCCCATTTTACAGGTGTCTCGTCCCAGTCAACACTGCTAGAATGAGGAAGAGCTTTTAACTGGGCAGTCTGGCTCCAGAGTCTGATTAGACTCCGCCTTTCATCCTGATTATTTGCTGCTGCAGCATTTGGCATTAAATAAAAAGTACACATAAGTTTGTTGGGGAAAAACGGTGGGAATTGCTGTAACTTTGCCTTTGAAAATATTTATTCCTGAATCTTACTAAATTTATGGCAGACCTTGAGTTTTTCAACAATCACCATGTGTAATACAAAAATCTTGGCAATTCAAAAAATCTAACCTACAACTGATTTTCAAATGTGATGAAATGTTTATGAAAACTAATTAACAGTGGGCTGTGTGAAGTGGCTCATGCCTATAATCCCAATACTTTGGGAGGCTGAGGCAAGAGAATTGCTTGAGCTCAGGAGTTCAAGATCAGCCTGGACAACTGGCGCGTGCCTATAATCCCAGTTACTCAGGAGGCTGAGGCAAGAGAATTGCTTGAACCTGGGAGACGGAGGTTGCAGTGAACTGAGACCACGCCACTGCATGCCAGCCTGGGCAACAGAGCGAGACTCCGTCTCTAAATAAAAAAATAGCAAGACTTTTTTCTTTACAAAAAAAAGCAAAAGATTAGCCAGGCATGGTTGCACGCGCCTGTAGTCCCAGCTACTAGGGAGCTGAGGGTAGAAAGATTACTTGAACTCAGGAGGTTGAGGCTGCCATGAGCTGTGATTGTACCACTGCACTCCACCTGGGTGACAGAGTGAGACCCTGCCTTTTGAAAAAAAATAAAAATGATAGTGGCCGGGTGTGGTGGCTCAAACCTGTAATCCTAGTACACTGGGGAGTCAAGATGGGCAGATCACATGAGGTCAGGAGTTTGAGACCGGCTTGGCCAACGTGGAGAACCCTATCTCTAATAAAAATACAAAAATTAGCCAGGCGAGGTAGTGGGCACTTATAATCCCAGCTACTCCAGAGCCGAGGCAGGAGAATTGCTTGAACCTGGGAGGCAGAGGTTGCAGTGAGCCGAGATTGCGCCACTGCACTCCAGCTTGGGTGACAGAGCAAGACTCTGTCTCAAAAACCTAAATAAATAAATAAAATAAATTAATAGTGAGTGACAGTGACATAATGCAATGTGTTGTATACATTTAATTAACCATTTACTAATTTTGATTTTGCCCATTAAAATTTGTTTTCATGTCTTAAATTACTTCCAGGAACTCTGGAACCCCTAAGTATCTAAACTCCTGACTTCAGTGGCCTGAGGGATGGGCTGGCCTCACAGTGCTCGCAGTCTGTCCTCCACCTCTGATCCCTTCCTGTCTGTATCTGGGCCCTGGCTCCTACTGGCTGAAACCCTGCCTAAATCCCGGCCCAGAATTCAGCTCCTGCTGCTTTGCTTTCCTCTTGCCAGTCCTGCCATAGGGCACTGGACTTTTGCCCTGCAGACTAGGGGATTGAGTTCTAGGTCCCCTGGTCTGCTTACCAGCCCTCTGTGTAGCATCTGCGGCTGGATTCCCTCTCTTTTAGCCTACCCCAATTGGAAATCACAGGAGCTGACCATTTCCGAACAAAGCCCTGAGAGCCAAATCTGTTGTGTTTCTGCATCACCGATTTGGGTGATGGGTCCGCTTTGCTGATTTTTCTGTTTTTTTCTCCCACTGTCTCTGAGGGAACTTCTGGGTGCTGGGTAACACTTTCTTTTACATTTGCTTATGTGATTATTTGGATTATTTATGTCTTCCGTATTATTCAGAAGTTCTGCAAAGGTAGGACCCAACACTGATTTTGCACAGCATTGCATCCCAGAATCTAACAGTGCCAGGCACTTAGATGGTGCCTGACACTGTTGTATTTTTATTGGATAAATGAGTGACGCTGAGATGCATTTTCTATTCACCCTTCCTGTTCTGCTCCCTTTTTTTCCTTCCCTTTTTCAGTATCTCCTAGTTCCTCTACTTTCTTGGCTTCTTCAAATTCTTAATCTTTTTATCTGATAAGAGATGGTTCTACCTTCCCTGTTCATATATTTTGAATCAAAGGGCTGCTATTTCCCCCTTTCATCTTCATTTTCAAATGTGTGGTCATACAGTGCTGTTCCAAATGTATATATATGGAAGTTCAAGTGAAAGGCTCAGACAGATTTGGTGTTTCATGGGGACCCTGTCTCTGTTTACCAAGATGGTGCCTTGTTGCAACATCCTCCAGAGGGAATGAACACTAGGTTCTCAGCCTCCCGAGTACCTGGGGCTACAGGCATGTACCAACATCCTGGCTAATTTTTTGTGTTTTTCACCATGTTGGCCAGACTCGTCTCGAACTCCTGACCTCAGGTGATCCCTCTTAGCCTCTGAAAGTGCTGGGATTACAGGCATGAGCCATGGCGCCCAGCCAGTTCCCTATACTCTTTTATACCATTGGGATATAAACCAGCAGACTGGCTGACTTAGAATAGCTTTTCTGGACTGGACACAGTGGCTCACACCTGTAATCCCAGCACTTTGGGAGGTTGAGGCAGGCGATCACCTGAGATCAGGAGTTTGAGACCAGCCTGACCAACACAGAGAAACCCCGTTGCTACTAAAAAATACAAAATTAGCCGGATGTGGTGGTGCATGTCTGTAATCCCAGCTACTTGGGAGGCTGAGGCAGGAGAATCACTCGAACCCGCGAGACCGAGGTCGTGGTGAGCTGAGTTGGTGACATTGCACTCCAGCCTGGTCAACAAGAGTGAAACTCCATCTCAAAAAAAACCAAAACCAACCAACCAACCAAACAAAACAAAAAAAGAGCTTTTCTGGTACTCAGTGTCTGTCAAAACATGGAGAGAACAGTGTAGCAGAATCAGTGGTCGGTTGACTTCACTTGAGTCCTGGCCACACCAACAAGTTAGCTACGTACCCTTGGGCACATCACTCACCACTCACTGTCAGACCTCAGAAAAGGAAGGAAGGAAGAGAGTCAGAAAGAGGGTGGGAGGGAGGGAGGGAGGGAGGGAAGGAAGGAAGGAAGGAAGGAAGGAAGGAAGGAAGGAAGGAAGGAAGGAAGGAAGGGTGAGAGAGAGAAAGAAAGAGGAGAGATAGGGAGAGAGTGAGGGCAGGAGAGAGGGAGAAAAGAAAGGAGAGAAGGAGGAAGAAAGGAAAGGGAGAGAAAAACGGAAAAAAGATGGAACAAAATGACTATGAAGCTCTATTTCAGCTGTAATAGTCAAAACCATGATTCTTTTTACTTCCTTTTCCTTTTTCTTCTTTACAACACAAGAGCAACTTCACAAGAAAAAACGTGAAGTCACAATTGATAGAAACACATGGCTTTCTCCCATCTGGTTTTGGTAGGTCATCCAATGATTCTTTTGTTCTAAAAAATTATTTAAAATGATAGATGATAAAAACAAACGGAAAAATATTCCATGCTCATGGATTGGAAGAATATCATTTGAATGGCCATACTGCCCAAAGCAATATACAGATTCAACACTATTCCCATCAAACTAGCAATGTCATTTTTCAAAGAGTAAGAAAGGAACCATTCTAAATGTTTTTTTTCAAGACAGAGGCTCAATCAGTGCAATGGCGCCATATTTGCTCACTGCAACCTCTGCCTCCGAGGCTCAAGCAATTATTCTGCCTCTGCCTCCTGAGTAGCTAGGATCATAGGCACCCACGACCATGCCCAGCTAATGTTTGTATTTTTAGTAAAGATGGGGTTTCACCATGTTGGCCAGGCTTGTCTTGAGCTCCTGACCTCAGGTGATCCACTCACCTTGGCTTCCCAAAGTGCTGGAATTAGAGGCACGAGCCACTGTGCCTGGCCCTAAAATTCATATGGAACCAAAAAAAAAAAAAAAAGCCTGAATAGCTACAGCGATCCTAAGCAAAAAGAACAAAGCCAGAGACATCATTATCCAACTTCAAACTATACTATAAGGCTACAATAACCAAAACAGCATGATACTGGTACAAAAACAAACGCATAGGCCAATGGAACAGAATGAAAAACCCAGAAATAAAGCTGCACACTGTTTGGTAGAAAACTCCCACCCCTCTATCTTAACTCCCGCATCCGGGAGGCCGCCTACAGACACCAGTCTGCCTGGTAACACTGGGCAGCCAATCACAGCTCAGCCTTAGCCCGCCAAGACTGGGCCAATCACCTTGTAACACGGCGCTCCTCTCCACCCCTCCTGGTCACTTACCAATC